>JABUQX010074732.1:22500-32500 GCA_015478945.1 Trachelipus rathkii | reverse complement strand
GAAATTTTTTTATTCTATACACTTCGGATTTCACTGTAAAAAATATACTCGCTATTTTCGTTTGTTATTGAAGTTACTAGTTCGAAATTAATGAGCTCTGCTCTTTGGGTTACTGGTTATATACCACCCTTGTTTACAGCTAAAGTTGTTTACCGATTTTGAGGTAGGATGTGTATCCTGCTATTTGGTTTCGAAATTAGACTTTAATACAAATGGAAAATCTAAATTATTGAAAAATACCATTGCTAAATGGAAAAACCGATTGCATTGTGAAAAACCGATTGAAATATTAGTTAATAAAAAATGATATTTCATAAGATGTTTTTCCAAATAATAATATTAAAATAATTCCTATCCTGTTTCTATATGGGAAAACCATGTGAAAAACCTATTTTGAAATTAGATATTAGAAATACCATTTCATAATAGTTTTTCCAAATTGATTTTATAAAATATTATTTATTACATTATGGGGATTTTATATCCTGCTAAGTTTTTACGTTTAAGTAATTGTAGTTTTTCAAATTGCCCCCCCTATCAAAAAATTTAAACTTTAAATTTGATAAGTAAATGAACAATCAAAAATACTAAATACTATAATCAAAATACAAAATCATATAAGTTAATAAAAGTATTACAATATTATTGTTTAGTCTTATCTGTAATTAATGCTGGTACGTATTGTACAGTTCCAGCTATAGGTGTTTCGCTGAGAATCTGGAACGTCACTGAGTAAGGAAACGATTGGTGCATTTGATGCAAAATCCTCGTGAATTCCTCTGCTGATAGTAATTTACAAGGCATTCCTTTTTTCCTCATGTCCAAATTCTGAATGTATCGTTTTTCTAATATCCCAATTAGTGCGACTTTTCTGGAAAGTAAATATATTTCGGCAGTATATATATTCCAAAAAATCTAAAGTTATTTTAGATGTATGTAGGATATAGAATGTAATGTTATTGGATTGATATATGACTCTAGTATTGTTGTAATATGTAAAAAAAATTATATTAGAGATGTTCGTATCATATAAGAATTCTAACAAATGATAGAAAAACGTGTTGTAGCTTGAAAATCTATTATATGTCTGTAATAGTAAAGTATAGAAAGTTATAAATCAATCTACAGAAAAAAATAAAAAAAATTCTAAAAATCATAAAATTTTCTAGAGTTAATCTTTGGTAAAAGTAAATCAAAATTCATGACTTAACATTAGAATATATATAAATGGTGATAAATAATCAACTTAAGTTAAATAAATCACTATTAAAGAGAAAAAAAATCATAAATAGTAAATATTTAGACTAAATAGTAAAAATTACTATAATTGTCAAAAATTTCAACAAAAAAAAATTTAATCAAAATTGTCAATCATAATTTCAAAATCATAATCATTAGACAAAATTATTTTTTATGTTGCGGTGTTGTTTTCTAACCATGTATTTTAGAAATGAGTTATAATCTTCCTCTCATCGAGAAGCCGAAATTGTGAGAGATTCTGGTGGATGCAATCCATTCTCTATCTCTCCATACTAAGTACCATCTGATAGGCAACGTATTCAGAAAATAACGTGGCCTATAGACGTATGAAATGGTTGTACCTATAAGCTGATCTCCAAAGAATCTAAATAATGTTCTCACGTTTTCTCTTCTTCGATGTCGTAACCATGTTCCTATCAAATCTCTAGTTCTCGTATTAGACGAAGGTAGAAGTTCTCCCTTCAATCTTAATACATCTGCTTCATTCATAAAATGTGTCAGTTTTATTGGTACATCAAACACGTTGATGGTCCATGCGTGAATGCACATTGTCATCAATAAATCTTTGGTGTTGTAAAATGATCTTCCATTGACAATACACATAATCATGTTATGTTCGATTTCACCTTCTTTACCGTTAACAAGTCTCAACAATTTATACAAAGTTCTTGGAGATATCGTCAAACCTATGCTATTTTGACTTTGCGGATCTATATTCTCCCAAAATATCTCTAGTATTTCTCTATAATTAATTGGATACGTTTCTTCCAATATTACTTTCTCTAATAACACTTCTATCAAATCACTGCTTCCCCCTAGATGAGCTAATTTCTTCGCTATGTGGGTGCATTCAGAACAAAACATATTCTGAAATGGCCATTCTAATAAAACTACTAGATGTCCAACAAGTTCATCCCCACTCTTTAATGCGTAAAGAATGTTTCTTGGTCTTCCTGCTCTTGTGATAGCTCTTAGAATCTTAGCTAGGGTAATGGTGTTTGGATAAATTGGTCTCATTGATCTAAAAGTGTTTTTGTGATCATTCATTATTATTTGTGCAATTATTTCTAGATCATCCCATTCTTTACCTTCCTCTAATTCTTGCACAATTCCATATAATTTATTTACCATGCCACGTCTCAAACAATTTTCTAACCAATCTCTACTATCGTGACCTCTATACTCACCTTGTTGATAACTTTCCAAGAAAATTTGGATAGTTGTTGTATCATCATGGTTATTTTCTAAATATTCTTGTATTCTAGTGAATACTACGGTATCTTTAATTATACCCAGATGATTAAAGCAATTAGGTTCTAGCAAATTGACAACATCATCTGCTTCAACTGGAAAGCGATATTGTATCCTTGTTGCTACCCAATCAATTAATCTGGTTATTATTAATTTCATCCATAATCGGACTAAATCTTGTAGCACTTCAGGTATTGGTAATCTGGAACTCACCCGATTGGAAATTATGTTTGATTTCCTTGTTCTTATCCTTTCCAACGTTTCGAATTCTGTCTCGTAATTGTCTCTTGCTGCCGTTTCTTGACGCCAATCTTGTTCCAAGTTTTGTCTTATTTGTATCTTAGAACGGTCTGTAACGATTGCTACAATTCCAATTTTGATGGCTGACAGATCTGACAATCTTGCTGGCGTGGTGAAATTATCCAATTTCCACATTGCTATATACAATCAAAAAATATTTCTTAAACTATTGATTAGAATAAATTACACAAGTTTAATTAAACTTATAACACATAATTGTACTAATATAGGTACAATATTAATACCCGTTTTCCGAATTAACGCTTAATATGGCATTTAACGAATAAAACTAAAATATTTTATGATGTAGTTTTTATTATATAAAAGATTATTATAGCATAAGTATAAATCAAATATATATACAAATAAAATTTCAACATCTTTCCTTGAAATGGAAATAAAATTTCAACATCTTGCTTTTAATTCTCACTTTTAGCAATAGAGATAGTAAGGAACTAGTCTTTACTGTCTTTATCACTAAATGTGACTTTTCTAACACCTTTGAATTTGACCTTCTTTGGAGGTAGTTCTGGTGGTTTATCTCTTCTTGGAGGTAATTTCGGTGGAATTTCTGGCAATTCTCTTGCTGTATGATCCATTCTTTCTGTACGAGAGGTTGATTGTCTCGTTTGAACAGGAGATCTTTGTATCATTGTGTATTGATGTTTAGGTCTATACGCTAGATCTTTCTCTTTACCTCGTGTTCTTCGAGTACTTTCTTCTACCGGTAATGGTAAAGCTATTGCTTGTTCGTCAATACTAGGATCTTCTTCTGTTCTTTCTAATATTTGATCTGGTTCTAGTGTAGCATGTCCTACTTCTTCTTCTGACGGTTCTGCTACATATTCTTCATCTCCATCTACAGCATAAGGTGTTTCAGTTTCTATTGTTGAATTTCTGTTGAATTTAGGTGATCTTAGATATATTACTCTGGTTTCGTTATCGTCATCTTTGTTTTCTTCATTTTTATTTCTGTACTGCATATTTCTTTTTACTATATTGTTTTTCTGCGTGTTGTTAGAGGGTTTTATTTCGGTTTCTATGTTGATTTTTCGTCTTTCTCGCGTTTTTTTTGCGACTGAAGTTATCAACATTTTACTCTGTACATTACCTGTGTCGGATCTCTTAGGCGATATATGTGTTGCTGGTTTAAATTACATTCCCGTACGCTCAATGCGAAACGGAACCTCGCCATTTGGCGGAACAGCTTTTAGGGTGACAGGTGTGGTGGTTTTGATTCTTAAGTGACACCCAAATTCTCCTATCTTGATGGATCTATCTTTTGCCTTTTTTACTCTTTGAGTTTGAATACTTTTTTTACCTCTTTTCTAGTGTATATTTTAGCCTGTCTTTCTTATTCTTTTAATTCTTCATATTTTTTTCTATTACTATCATCTTCCTTTATAGTTTAGGCTCTGAGGTTTTATTAAGGCTTCTGAAGGCAAATCTGATGGCATCCTCTTGGTGTAAACCATACAGTAGGAAATGGGGATCTGTTTTAATGTACTTGTTATTATGTTATTATTTATAGCTTTTGGGCCAAAGGAAAATATTGGTCCCAATCTCGCTGGTTCTCTTTGACATAGCATCTAAGAAAGTTTGCTATGGTGGCGTTGGTTGTTTCCACTAGCCCATTGCTATTAGCGTGGTAGCTACTTATTTCCACCTTTTTAATCTTAAATTTTCTACATATTCCCTTCATGAGCTTTCCAACAAACTCTAAAGCAATATCTGAGGTGATTACGTCCGGAACTGTGTGACATACTACTATTCTATCAATAAAGACATTTACTATTTTGTCACTATCCCTGGATTTTAATGCTGCTAATTCTACATACCTTGTAAGTTGATCCTTGAAGACAAGTATGTACTTATTCCCTCTGGTTGATGTGGTTAATGGCCCCATGATATCCATTGAGATTCTCTGAAATGGTTGTTCAGCTAACGGATATGTTTTTATTAATGCCTTTCTTGGTTTAGGACCTTTAGCTTCTTGACAAGTGTGACAACTCTTACAGAACTCTTCAACTGTTTTCCTTATGTTCTGAAAGTGATATCTTCTCCTCAACTTCTCTAGAGTTCTTTCTGCCCCACTATGACCCTGTATTGAATGAGTCATGTCAATAGCTATCTCTATTAAAGATTTGGGTAACCATATTTTGTAGTTTTCTTTAACCTTTATATAAATCATATTTTTAAAGAATTTTAAACCCTTAATCTTTTTACCTTTACGCAGATCTTCATATTCTATTTTCATTTCGTCTGCTTTCTTTTGTTCTTTCGAAATGGTTGCAGTATCTAAAGTTAATATTTCTTCTGTTTTATCTTTATTTCTAATTTCATTATCAACCTTACCTTTATCTACCTCTATATCTTTGTTCTTTTTATTCTGATTAATGGAGCTTTTTACATTCTTATTTGCCTTAGTTTGGTGTTCTATCATATTGAGTTTTTCTTGTCTGGTTTCTTCTGCTCTTATCTCTTCTATATCCCTTTCTCCTGAGTCGGGTATATATCTGAAAGAAGAAAGCGCAGAAATTGGCGCAGAAACAATAAAAGAGGCTGGTACCATAATAATAATGGGTACTCAAGAAACAGCCAGTATGATAATGAAAACTGGTATGAAAACACAAGTAAAGAAAGATATAAAAGACCGCCTCGGACTCTCAAGGAAGTGTGGGACGCCGGCTCGGCTTTGACTTTTAAGGAGTATTAACTGTTTACGACTGTTTACTCGAACCCCTTACTTTCGAGCGTTTCACCGCTCTTGGTGCGTTAATCAAAAAAGTTTTTGTGCGGGGTTTTAATCCTAGTCCAATCATTTACATATAGCGTTGTAAGCCAAATACGGCGGCCTTCGATTAATGTATTTCAAATATTCAGTAACGCTACTAAATATTTCCTTGCATGGATTTACTTTTTGATACTAAAACCTTTTGTTATGGTAAAAAATAAAGAGTTATTGATTTTTTCTTTCAAAATTAGTGCGCCAATTTCTATTAAAGTTATTGCGCCTATTTCTTTCAAAGTTATTGCGCCTATTTCTATTAAAGTTATTGCGCCTATTTCTTTCAAAGTTATTGCGCCTATTTCTATTAAAGTTATTGCGCCTATTTCTTTCAAAGTTATTGCGCCTATTTCTATTATCAGTTTGCCAGTTCTTTCTATTATTATATTTTTTATTAAATCTTTTACCCCTCTGCCATGCAGGATTCGGTTGATGCCGCCACCGGTTTGCACGAGAGTACTCACCATTGGTACCACCGCGTCGCTTCGCTCCCATATAGGGTCGACGACGTCTTATGTATTTCCATCGTTGCCGTCGACGTTCATACCTTCTTCCTGATGTATTATTTTCGCAGATAGTATTTGATCTTGGGTTGAAATACCTTTTATCCGCTACTTTCGCGGATAATTTCGCCTTTTTATCTACCATAAGCGGTATGGGATTATTCACATCTACTTTTAAACCTGAACTATTTTCTATTTTAAAATAACATTTTCTTTCCGAAAAATCAAATACAAGTGGTATCTGTGATAAAATGTCACAGCCTAATATAATGTTCCCATAAAAATCACAGTTGTCCCCAACTATGACAAATGTAAATTGACAAACCTTATTAGCTATTTCTAGTGTGAGTGTTGTAATCCCGTGTACTTGTATTACACCCTGGGTAATACTTTCAAGACTGAGATTAATGTCTCTGGAAATTAATTTAAACTTATCTTTTATGTCATAATTGTAGTGCGAGAACTTTATTATATTCAAGGAACTTCCGGTGTCAAGGAAACCCCTAGTATTACATTAATATTATATCATTATGGCTTAAATACGACATTCAGGAATAGCCTGAAATTCTTGGTTGACGGTGCTGGTGTAAAATTAATTTTACTGTGCTCCGCGTTGCTTAACATTATACATAAGTGTGCATATGCAGTGGTGTTGGGTCTATCGCCATGGTTTTGCCAGCTACTCCTTGCACTATTGAGCACTTCCCACTTGAATTGCGGCTTACCCCATACTCCGCGAATGAGCGCACAAAGTCGCGATCGCTAGGATTTCTCTAAAAAGTTCTTACTACTAATGTGATTCGTGCTGCCTTTGGGCCACGCTGTTCTTTCGCACATTGCTCCTTCCTGTATGAAGCTCTACACATTCGCTATTCGGATACCCTTTCACAACTAATAAGCTCGGTGAATAAAGCTTTCTCAACATATTAATCTATTCACCTTCATCCTATTTAGGTCTATTACTCTTTTTCAACTACCTTTGCAAACTCTTATGAATTATGCCTCTTATGTCTTCAGGCTTCGGTCCGATTCGTCTTCTGAAGTATATGGCTCTTCATATGAGCCCTGTGTCACTTCTTCTACTGGAGAAGAACGATTGGACTCTCTTTGACGAGTAGCAGTTGCTGCATCAGTTACTTTGTTAACTTTATACTCATTACGCTTTGTTTTCTGCTTTGCCCCCTTTTCAGGAGAAAACCTAGGACTAGGAGAACTACTCTCTCTCCTATACCGGTTGAATTTATCCCATCGAGCTCCTCTGGTGGGTGTTGAATCATCTCCCGTTTCTTTCTTATTTGACCAATCTTGTGGTCGTTTAGGCATAGGACTTGCACTCCTGAATCGTTGTTGCCTCTGCCTACTATTACTTCTGGCTCGGTTGTTCCTATATCTATAAGGACCTGGACTGTTATATGTCCTGGGATACTTTTTATAATTATTAAAGCGTGGTGTATAGTTATCGCTCTTTCTGAAATTTCGGTCATAGTCCGTTGGCCAAATATTATTAGGTTTTCTATATCTATCTACTGAACCTACTGGTGGATATTGTGTTCTATCTTCATAACTTCCACGGCCTTTGTTTTCGTATCTATTTCTATTTATATTCATCCCTCTTTCAAAATTATCTCCCATTGCATTCACCTTTTCTTCTCCTCTCCTTCTATTGTCTAACTTTTTCGCACTTAACTTTACTATTAATTCTGAGGCTGTGTTTTCTTTGGTAAAAATCTTGCCTATCTTTTCTTTAGTTCTTGCGTCGGTAAATTTCATATAAATATTACCCCACATGAGTACCCTGCGCATCTCTTCAGGTACCACTATATTATATCTTAATTCAAGTTCCTCTGAGAACTCTATAACAATTCTTCTCAATTTATGACAAAAGTTTGCTAACGTTGCGTTCTTGGCCCATTTTAAGGTAGAGAACTCTTCGTATAATTCCCATACCCTAAAGCTAGTGGGTGGTGCCAAGTTTTCTATTAAAATTTTCTTGAATTCGGCATAAGTGGTGGCCTTTGAAAGCTCTGGGGTTGCTTCTAATGCCACTCTTGCTGATGAATTAGCATCTGCTGATATGTGACCAAAGCCCGCACGTAAAGACCTTTTCGCTGATCTTTGGTAATGCCCTCCTTGGTACGAAGTTGTGTTACAAGATATCTTCAACCACGAGTACAGTTTGTTGGTCCGGACGAAGGCCGCACCGATTAGCAGGTGGACTTCGAGAATCGGGATCTTATTGGACATAAAGAAGCCTATTCACGTTTTCACAAGCCAATCACATTTCTCTCTCCGTACCTGTCATCATCACCTCCGCCATGTTTTAAAAAGGGTTTATGGTCAACTAATTGTAAGTGTTGATAGTGGGTGGTGTTTTGTAGTGGGTTGCTGTGTAGAAAAAAGTTACGATATATGGTGTCTCGGGGACTCAAAGGCTGTTCTCTCAGGAAAAAAAAGTACCAGGTCGATCGACCCCTGTGATATCAACTATTAATCTGTAATAATCGTACGGACCCACATCACTAACTTAAATTTATATAAAAACTTTTAATACTATTAGCCCTATTGGCCTCACCCAAAATCGGAAATATATTAATATAAATATATATATATATATTATAATAATATTAATATATATATAATATATATATATATATATATAATATATTATATATATTATATATATAATATATATATTATATATAATATTATAATATATATATTATATATATATAAAAGTTTACGCATACAAAAAAAAAAAACTTGTTTACACTTATATATATATATATATATATATATTATATATATATATATATATATATATATATATATAACTTAGTAATATATATAATATATTGATATTGAAAAAATTAAAAAATAAAAAATTCAAAAAAAATTAATAACCACCTGTAAATATATAACATATATATATATATATACAACTTTGTATATATATATATAGTATATAATATATAATAAAAGAAAATTTTTTAAAATTCCACACACACCGATTAAAATTTTTGCCTATATATATATATACTATATATATATATATATATATATATATATATATATATATATATATATATATATATATATATATATATATATAATATATATATAATATAGAAAACTAGCATACTTCCTCATTTTAAATCTATTAGGAAAAATTTCTGGAACTATTTAAAAATAAAATATTTAATAAATATATAATAAATATATATATATAATATATATATATAATAATATATAAAATATATTATATAAATATTATATAAATAATAGTATATTAATAGTAAATAAATAAATTAAATAAATATTAAAATATATAATTATATAATAAATATATATAAAAAAATAATAAAAAAATAATAATATAAAATATATATATAATATAATATAAAAACATAAATTATTTTATCAATACATATTCTCATTACCCATTATTTAAAACGTATAAAGGTTTGAAGGAATTCTTAGAAATTGGTAATCTGGAAGCCTCCAAGAAAATATAAATGTGAACTCGATTATGTTAACTGATAGATAACGCAAAACAATATTACAGCAAAATAAATGACAAGAAATATTAAAGTTACTGCCAAGGCATAAGCATTTTCGTTTGTGTACATGAACGTAATTAAGTTTAAACACACATAACTATTTTCCAATCTTTCAGGAATATATTACGTTAAAAAATTATTCGTGTACACCTAAGTTATCACACACACACACACAGTTTGTGTGAAAGTTTACACTAGTTATATAATATATATAATAATAAAATATATATATATACATAATATTAATATATATATATATATATATAATATATATATATATTATAAATATAATATATTATAATATATATAATATTATATATGAAATGAGTCTATTAATTGCT
>JABUQX010074732.1:0-12500 GCA_015478945.1 Trachelipus rathkii | reverse complement strand
TAGGGGCATCTCTAAAAATTCTTCACACAAAACCCCAATTACTTGATCTATATTGGGGTGATTTCACTTGTTCTGTACATTGTTTGAAAAAATTCTCACATATTTCAAAGTAGTTCCACTCAGCCAGCCATTCTTGGAAAGGGTATATAAAAAATACACACTGATTTTAGCATTATAAAACTCTTAAACTATCACTAAACATATTTCTAAAATCCTTTAAACACTTATCAAATGTTATTATCTGTTCTCACTCTTCTCTATACTTTTGATATTACAATTAAACACTGTTCCTTCCCAAATTTTTTAATCGCATTAATTCTCCTCTGAGATGAGCTTGTGGGAAATAGTCTAGTAGCAAAGTTCCTTCCTTCTCTGTCAAATTCTTAATCCCAACTATTTACTATTGTTATCACTTATATGTATTCTCGGGGAAAACAATCTCGAGTTATCTTCAATTTTCTACATTACTATAATATTACTATATATATATTTATAATATATATATATATATACACTATATATAAGTACTATACTGTTATATATTATACTACTTATATATAATATATATATAGTATTAGATATTATACATATCAGCGGACCGTACCTGGAAGAACTACACTTGGGTAGGCAGGCAGTTTTAATATATACTATATATATATTATAAATATATCAATATATATATATACTATCTATATATATAATATATATAATATAATATATATATTATCATACTATAGCTAACGAAAAACATCGAAAACACTATTTTAATAATCTATCATATACGTAACCATTTTATCTGTATGAAAAGCTTGTTTTACAATATATTTACCAAATACTTAATCTTTAAATCAACATTCCAATTGACGGTAATTTCTATAAGTGCCTATCAATCTTTTATCCTTAAAAAAAGCTGTGGTTAGAGATCAAAGTTCTTAAAGGGCAGTTTTTTCTTTAATACTTAAAAATCTACACTCTACCTCCATTACTGCCATTATTTCAAAATTATTTTATAACTTATATAATAGCTAATACCACTTAAATAAAGTATATAAAATTACATGTTCAACTATTTCAGAACAATCAGGACAACATCACGGATACAAAATTTCAAGAACACATGCCAACAAGGACCCATTTCGTACATAATTTACGGGAACAGAGAACGAAGGTTTCATATATTTTCGACTTATAGGTAAGGCACAAGGGACTAGCCCAAACTCCCTTTTTAAGATTGATGTAAAAAATGAGACGTCATTCGTCCGCCCGGGCAAAGGAATTTCTTACTTCTAAGATCAGGATACGGAGCTTGAGAATTCAAAATGAATATCAATTAATTATATCATAGACGATGATTATTGACCTTTCTCTATTCCAGAAAGTCAAAAGCAAAAGTGTATCATTGTTTTTAACTTTTATTATAAAATTATAATTATAATAACAAATTTCAATTTTAATTTCAATTATTTAAAAAAGTTAAAAAATATTGGGTAAGAGCTACCTACCCGGCCAACCCTATATATACGCCCCTGATATATATAATTATACTATATATATATATATATATAGATATACTAATACTATCATATAATATCACATATATAATATATATATATATATATATTATTATTATAATATATATATAATATATACTATTATATATATATATATATCATATATACTAATATTTTTATAAAAGATAATGACATGTATAGATAGTTAGGTCTTTAACAGGGAGACTATAAATCTTGATCCCCACGAGAAGCATAACTTCCAATATTTATGGTCATTTGACTTATTCTTGTGATGTTGATGTGTTAATAACTATTTCTACGAAATTATAAATTTCTCTGCCAATTCCAATTTTGCCCAACACCTTCTAAACTAAAAATCATATATTATATATATATATATTATATACATATATATATATAATTATATATATATATATATATATATATATATATATATATATATATATATATAATATACTATACTATTATATATATTATATATATAGGGTACGTTCTATATTTTCTTTCCCTTCGACATTATGCTGTAGCAGTATATATATACTTCCAGGACCCGTTATTAATATATTCCAGTATTTCCGGAACGTAGTGACCATATATTAACTATAATCTAGGCTTCTGACTGACTGCCGCCATTAATAATTCTAAGCTCAATTATTACATCCTCTAGAAACCTTACCTCTCTCTACCTCGGGAACAACCAGTCTCTCGTTGACTAGCGATAATCTAGTGGATTTTACAAGTACGTTGAGCCCTCAAGATTTTCAAGTAGAATTTAAACTCCGAATAAATGCCTCGATATAAAAAGATATAGCAACTCCTAGTGTTACTCTGTGCCACGCTATACTCTATATCTTGTAATGGGAGGAACTAGTAATCATCTTTTCACATTAATAATTAGCATTCACTCTCACCTTTAGATCTTGCACCCTGACAACCTGCTCGAATGCATAACTCACTCATCTACTATGCCACTCTGCGTGTGTTTTCTCAAACATGAATCGGTTTGCTATATCTTCTCTTTTTGCCAATAATGTCCGTGAGGCGACCTGCCATTTTTCCACAACCACATTTACCCACCTCACCAAAATCACTGATCTCCGCAACTTCTGTCACTACTCCAGGTGTAGGATTTATTCCACTACTTATGTATCTTCTGTGCCTTTTTGTGCCATACAGAAACACCATTCCCAACTCTCATTCCGATGCTCTCCTTATTCTATATGCGAGATTCTCACTCATTCTTATTTCTGGATCGGACCCTTGCCTAGAATTAATCCCAGAGATCTCGATGATGCCAACTCATGGTAGTCTCTGTGCTAACTCAAGTGTAAGAAGTTATATTTCCTCATCAACCTAATTCACTCTCGTGCACATCTATCGAATCATCACTCTCCTCGCCTTTATTAGTTGCCATTAACACCGTTATACATTAGCCTTACATTTTTCTAATAATAGTCTGCGTACATGCTACCTAACACAATATAACTTATTTACGATCTTGGTCTAGAACTTACCCAACTCTACTATATTTCGCGCTCATTTTTGGCCTGAGTTTATCACTGCTTATCAAATTCGATTGCTTCGTCACACTTACTATGGCTATACATAAAGATTTTTGGCTTGGCACAATTATCTAGGAACATCAACATATTATAACTATCATATCATCAAAAAATTAATATGACCACTTATTCCAAGATCATATATCTTTCTCTCCATCATGCATATAACAATATTATACATATACCTGCCGAATAACTATACTCTACCCTTCAATGTCTGTCTAACAAAACACTTGCCTAGCCTACCAATCTATAGAACAGTAGACTTTTTACAGCTCTCTGATCTGAATGCTCCACAACTCAATGGATAAATAATTGGATATCATATACAAGTGAACCACCCTTCTCATATTGAATTTCGTGGTCAATATCGTTTTGTTTAGCGCCATTATCCACTAAATAAACCAATTTTTATGTCATCTACTCGTATTTCCTCTTTCCACGGACAAAATATATAATAATAATGCCTATTAAAAACATTTTACTATGCTCAACAATACATCTATTGTATCACAGAATTTGCTCCACCCTATAACTCTCTATACCTGATATATCTGTTGAATTTCTTTATCCAAAATTTGAATTACTGTGCTCTGTACGGTACCTTCTCTGCGACTTACACAATCAATGTCAAACACTCTTACTCTCATCGTCAACGTGTGTTGTTTAATTATGGAAACTTCTCTCTCTAAATGGTATTATCAAATATCCCATCACTGATCAATCCTTTCTCACAAATTTCTACTTCCAGTATCGCTATCAAGAATAAGTCATCATATCCTCATCTGTAGCATTTCTTTTTATGTTAACGCCTAATAATATGACTTAATAGCACACCTCGCTAATCGCTATGCCAACTTTAATGCTACTCTCCGATCATTGCCTCTAAACAACCAAATCCTGCCATCCTCCTAACATTTCCCACTTATCCTTAATAATTAACCAATCACTTTTCAATCCTCTCATTTAATTTACTACTTGACAACGACTACAAACAGTCTCCGTCTGCAATCTATAACATATACTTTATTGAATCTCTCCATTCATAAGCCTAACCACTAATCATCCCAAAATTATACTTCACTAGAACAGACCATGCACACTGAGAGGTCCACCATCCTCTGGATTATCACACCCCTCTATCTATCTACCTATAGAACTCGGACACCACCAAATACTCTATAAAATAGCAAACTAACTCACCACAAACTTTTTTATATTTTGCGATTTCATGAATATTTTACTACCAGTCACTATGTTCGATATTTTCTCATTCGTAATGATGTATATGTGAAAATAACACTAGCCATCTCAACTGAAAACCCACACTCTGTTTCAATACATCCTAGATCTAGTTTCTCTAGCTCAGCCTCAACATAATAACCATCGTAGTGCGTGTGACGCATACATTACTCCAGCAATATTAATTTCTCCAATTAGACACAAACACAATCTCCAATTATAATACTAATATATTCTTCACAACTACCTGGCTTGTAGACTATCTATGAACAGATTCCAACCTAACATATACTCCCCTCACATCCTAGCATAATCTTGAGTATATTGAGAGTTGGGTTTATTGCTTCTAATACTGTGCTTTCCTCCCTAATTCCTCTCTGTTAACGTATGCTCCGGTACCCATAAGTGTTCCTTCCTTCACACAAGCTGTCTCTCCTAGAGATTCCGATTTCATGATCCTCATCCTCGCATACTGCTTCTACCCATTAGGTACATTGGTAATCACACAGTTTACAATTCATGGCGGCATTCGGTATTACCACTTAGCTCCTTATTTTGATACTTTGCAAGAGATTTGTGCTCATTCTCAATCATACTTTCTACCCTCGTATCTCCACTTTCTCTTACTCCTTGAGTATTAAATGCGACTCTCATCTCTCGCAATCGCAGAAAGAAAACCAATATACTCTGTTCACTATCTTTGACTCAGGACTATCATCATCAAGTTCCACAGTCACATATCTACCTCTATATTATGTATTCTGTATCCATATGTAAGCCAGATCTCGAATGGTCTTCCATCATCGCGCACTACTTCGCTCAGCAACATTTTCTTATCGTTACAGAATAGCTACCTCCCTATTACAGTGGGTCTGGATTTTCTACGGTTATCTCTCCTAACTTCCCTTTATCACATCTCGTCACTAATTGCTTGTTCCAACCTTACCAGAGAGTGCTCTCTACTTACCTCTTTCCCTTTTGATCCAACCAGTTCCCTCACTTCAATATTTGCTCAGTATCCAAACTTTGTTATTCCATCTTTTCTCCTACGTAGTGGTCAAACAATCTCCACTTTAAGTATATGGCCATTATAATATCCTCACATACATAAACTATAAAATTACTCCAACAGTGCATATCTTATGGTGGCTATTTACTAATTCAATACTCCACTTACACGGCTAAATCTACAAGTTAGCCGAGTTTAGTCTCACCGCATTTCTTTCCAATCTTACTAGATTTAACATTCTAGCCCGCTCTAAACATCTGCGTAAACTCTAATTAATTACATATCTCACTACACGACTACTGAGCACTTGTTATAATATTATACCGTTCTACTTGCTCGCGTCACGAATTTGCGATAACTCCACAGTCAACTTAAGCTATGCTCCACTCAGATTACACCCAAACCGTCTATTCCATTACAGCTTAAGTATTTGTTTAAGATATTCAATTCTAGTATGCACATTAATGTAATCCCAAACTGAATTTTAATTTCTGCAAAAGAAGTCTATTAAAATATACTTAATCATTATTATATCATTATTCACTTAACTCTCACCTCTTAATTATCATTAACCCACTTATATACACTTCTATACTATACCGCCTATTCCCCTCCATCCATTTAAGCACCCCTAGCTTAATTATTATATAAAATTTTACATAAAAGCTAAATTACATAAATGATCTGATAATCCCATCCTAACCCCATCACTATTATATAACATTTACCAAAAACATATAAACTATTCAATAAACATTCTCACAACTAACAAAATCAATCATAATAACTTTATCATTCTATCAAATACCTAAATCTCTACTAACACCAACTTACTTATTGTATATTATACTATGAACGCTCTGTGTGTTTAATTAAAAGATAATACGATATTTACATATAACTACACATATATCTTTTACTCTTATTATACAGTAAATTCAGTAATCACCTTCCTACCATTCTTATTTCTCTACTCAGACACCCCAAAGCAACATCCTGATTATATTATAACTTTCCCCCTACCTTTTTTTATTGATCACCTTATCCAACCATTTAAGGTACACTCTAACACTAATACAATCTATATGAAGTTACTCCTACTTACACCCCACCCAAAACATTCATACAGTATAATGTATTCTCAGAAAATCGTCATATATTATAACCTTCTAGTCAACATATACCCTCTAGATGGACTATAATTATGTTTACACTATACACACTAACATAACCTTGACCTTTTATCAAACTTAAAATTACAACAACATTAGAAAATTTATTATATAAGAGCTATACGGACAAAGCATTAAATCTTACCATGATTGTGCTTCTAATAAAACTACAGTTGTCGTCTCATCAGAATTTACAAATCTCTCCTTCTCCAATTGATGCAACAATATACTTTTACAAACACACAAGCAACTTATATAAAATGTCACATTCTCAACACTACACAACAAAGAATTTTTCACTCCGTACTCATGTAATCTTACGTATATATGAAGTCAACAAGCATAAGTGCAAATCACTAATAAATTTTGCTTTTCTAAAAATAAACAATACTATCAAACTCTCTCCTCTATCCATAACCAATCAACATCATATTTCATCATTTAACAAACTTCTTATAATAGCCCTGTCCAGGGTTGTTTTGAATATGACTATATTGCCACCATGTATCCAGTACGAGATAACCACCTAAATCATTATCAACGCTATAACATACCATAGCCTACAGTTGTTCTGCCTGGATAGGATGGTCTACCAACGACCTACTCACACGCACCAGTCATCCATATGCATAAGGAGTTTCTCTGGCAAGGAAGATAAGTTTGCCATGAGTAGGGATAGCTAGCAACCCGCAAATGCTAGCCTCACTGCCATCGGCATTTATGAGTCAGTGCCTTTACTCGACACCGTCCAGACCACTTACGTCTTTTGGATATTTTAGATACTCGCTTACACATATTGGTAACTATCAGAGGCTATGTGTGGCATGTCTTGAACTGTGTGTGTATTTCTAGGCTCAGTACTACGGTACCCTTTTCAGTATATAGAGCTTTAGTAACTCTATTCATCACCGAGTAAGTTAAAGTGTACTTGAGTGGTTATCTACCGTTATAGTATAGCTAATACATAAAATCACTACGATTAGCATGATTAAAATAACAAAGACCGGTTAAATAGTACGTAGTCTAGCGTATAAATACTTACTTCATAGAGAATTACCGTAAATCAAGTCTAGATATATTAACGTAAGTAGTATGATGAATATACCGGTAGTATAATTTAGCAGGTACTATACCGGGTGAGTAATATGCGTCATGTATACAGACTGATTATATTACCTTCATGGAGAGATAAATCTCTTTTGTGTAAATTTCAAGAAAAATTGGATAGTGTACCTGTCACTTGACTGAGCCACAGGCCCAAGTATCTAAAATGGACTGGACTGAGCTCAGAAATAATTTACCTTATACTATATATAATATATATTCCTCATTATTAGTTCTGAGAGTGATATTCATAACTAACCAATAGGTAATGAGTAAGTAGAGTAATGAAAACCTCCAAAAAAGGAGGTGTAGATTATAAAAAATAACCAAAAAACTATCAAACAAATATAGGTAATAATAAAACTGAGTTATATAATTAATCATTCACCGAAATTGTACTATAGAGATAATATGATATGAGATATTTGCTTCTCATTAATTCGAACTCACCAATTATCCATATTATATTCCTATTGTATATCAAAATATATGTAAAATAACATATAATACCTATTTTATCTCAATTATCTATAATATAATTTTAATTAAATTCCTCACTATTAAGACACTATGAATTTAAAATGTTATAAAATTTACTTACTAATATATATAACCTGATTAATAAGTCAGCTAATTTATAACTCATAATATGACCTCCGTATCGGATATAGCAATGATATAGAACATAAATGAATACTATGACTGTCAATAAGATGAACTCATTAATAATAATTATCATAGAACCTTGTATGTATATTATTAATAAAATTACTACATAATAATAATAAATATTTATTATATATAAATAGAGGATATCTTAATAAAAAAATAAAATAAATAATATATAATATATAAATATTTAATATAATATATATATAAAGTAGGGGAATAGTTCAAAACGTAATCCGACTTTAATATTTTTCGTGCTAACATACGAATAGAATAAAAATTGAAGCTAGGGAGTAAAGTGGTATTTTGGCCATATGTAATGAACGTACTAATTATGCGCATTGACGTTTGAATTTTTCACACCTGCAGAAATCTAATCAGTCACTCGGTCCAAAATAACCGCCACATTGAGTTGTAAGGTAACTTTCATGTTAAGTGGAGTGCTGTCGGAGATTATTTTTCAGATTTCTGACCAAAATAATGTATCGAAAACTTGAACCAGTGCTACTGCATCAAACAATTTCGTATTAAAAGCTTGCTCAATTAAATTCCCAGTTGCAAAATTAACGATCATGAAGATTCAAGAGGCTTCCGGGGAGGAAGTAATGGGACACTACAACAGATTAAAAGTGATAAGTTAGTGTACAATCGCTTTAAGATGGGCCGCACATCATAGGAGATTTATGAATACACGTTCTGTTAAAGGACCCTCAACTATCCCGATAATTGAGATTCTGTTAACTTGAACCAAAATGATAGAACCCTGGTTGATGCTATAATGATCGTCGAAATCACTTGATCAGAAGAACTGCTACCAGTAGTGAGTGCGTCAAGTACATTTGGGATCCATATTCATACCATCTACCAATCTAGATTTGGTCTTCCAAGAGAATCTCATGAAATTTTCCGTACCAAAGCTGCTACGTAATCATATTGTTAAACAGAAAGCAAACGCCGATTTGTAGATCTGCAACTATTAGAGATATGCCTAGAGACTGTTGAGAAAACTCGAGCGATCCAAACTCCTCAAACCACAGTGAAGCACGTGTAAAGAGGATAAGTCCAGGTGATTTTTATGTGTGGTACGGACCAAGAAACCAAGTTAGTCATAACAGCAGTGAAGCAGGTTCAGCTATCCCCGTAAGACCTAGTAAAAGTAGGCAGGTTCTGCAGCTAAATTTCAATGTTAACTCATATGACTGACCTTCTTGATTCACTATAGGTGTAGCTTGGTTAACCATCGAGAATAAGACTATGACATCAAGGCACACTCACATTCTAATGAGTAGTAATTATATACGTAGGTCAGTTCTGGGTCGATATTCTGATGTTATAATGATTACGTATCGATGCATAAAACGCAGGATTTTAGTGTAGGCGCTTAAGCGAGCTTCAATTGAACAGCTTACATCTAACGTATATAGATACAGTCATACCCGCCAATTCTATACATTTAAGAATATGCAGAGTTTTCTCGCTACTTATATAATATGCAACTAACTAATATTTACCTGTTGTCTTCGATATATCAGGCTTCCATTATTAAATCTCCCGCACATGAGCATAACTTCCACTCTGAAATTTTACTCTCCAATAGTGACTGTAAAAATAAATGTGTCCCTCATAATGAGATCAGTTATACTTCAGTCTATCTAAGTAAAAAAACTAATTTTATGACCGGTATTATATTGACGACGTGCACCAGCTGTGCGCCACCATCTAAATGAGGATATATCCGCTTCCAGCGTCATTTATTATAACATGACAGAACTTATTTTAGTGAAGACTGAGTATATTATGGAGAAGAATGCGGTTAGGATATAATATTAACATATAATATGAGTAAATTGTCTAGATGTTTTGTGTGTGTATCTGTGCAAAATACAGTAGTAATTCTCTGATGTATATAGCCAGGACCCTACAGCCAAGTGTGATCCTGATTTATCTTTATTATTTTGTGAATATCAACATCCTCGATATCTATCTATATCTATCTATATTACTATTAGTTCATTATCTACATCATTTATTAGTTATCTAATCTATATTACTTATTCATATCTATCTATTATAATCTATTCTAATTTATTATTAATTTCTTTCAATCTATCTTATTATAATCATTATTTATTATTATCTATCTATCTTATTCTATTTATCTAATCTACATATATGTATATTACTTATATCCATTTATTATCATATAACTTATTCATTTACTACATATATTACTACTATATACTGTTATTGCCTAAATCTATCTATATCTTAATCTAATAATACTATCATTTATTTCTTCTATCTATCTTATTCTTATCTTATTTATCTAATCTTAATTATTATTACTTTACTATTCTATATTACTTATATTCTATTATTATTTACTATTATTAATTATTTATAATTATTAATATTTCTATATATTCATAATCTATTATATATTTAATGTAGTTATCCGTAGTCAAGTAAGTAGTTCAGTAGTGGTTAGTGTCATATTAGATATTATATCTTTATCATAATATTCATTATACATTAGCATGAGATAATGAAGATAATAAAATTATGGACGGGTTGTAATGAATATTATATACAATTGCGATAACTCTTTTTTTCATCAATAATAAATAACTTCAATAACTCTACACAGGTACTATATAATAACCTTCATATTCACTTTATAATAGATAGAATTCTCATTTCGGGTAAATGTATATATATCCTAAGCTATCACGGTATACACCATATATCCCTTATAAATTACTTATACTACGGCTGACTCTACTACCTATATAATCTTTAATAATACTCATACTTACCAACCAACATTAATTATTATTTATATATTACTATTATATATATATATATATTAACTTATTAATTATAATAATATATATAATTTAATTATATTAATATTTATATATATATATATATTATTAATAATTATATTATATAATAATACTTAATATATATATATATATTATATATATATATATAATATATTATATACTACTAATATATATACTTATATATCTATATATCTTAAATACACTATATAATAATATATATACTATATATATATACTAATATATATTATAATTTATAATATAATATTAATATACATTAAAAACTATAATATCTATATATATATAATAATATATATATATACTCAATACATATATATATATACTTAATTATATTTTAAATAAAAACATATTTTATAAATTATATAATAAATATATATATATAATATATTATATATAAATATATAATATATTAATATAATATATATAACACTATTAATAACTCATATTTAATAAGAATTTATTAATATAAATATTAGTGCAAATTCTTAGCAAATGGTAAATATACACCTTAAGTAATAAACAAACAGTAACTAAGTATATTCTTAAATATATCATATATATCCTATAATATCATAAATAAATATAATTAATTTCAAAATACTTAAAATAAGACTATATCATTTTTAACTCAAAAATGAACTTATTTCCAGGTGTATTACTTTGTCTCTCACGATTTTTAATTTTCAAATTAATTAGTACAGAGAGAGCAAGAAGATAAATTTCCTTGGTTAAACCTTAAATTAATTTCTGTACAGATATCTTGATTAGACATATTCTGTTAGGCCTAAACATTTCATGGGATCTATTTTTTTAATTTTTTTTTTTTGAATAATTTACCTAAGAATAAAGAGTATATTTTTTTTTACACAATATTAAAATGTGCGGCATAATCAAGACTACAGGTTACTACTTTATCAATTATTCACTCACCTGTAACTCGTGATAAATACAGAAAATAATACAAATATTTTACGAAGTTTGGTATATAGATATTACTAATGTGAGTAATATTCTATTTTCTATATGGAAAAGTTTACTCGTTTTAATAAGCTACTGTTAGTACCTAATAAAGTATAGTCAACAAATAATTAAGCTTCATCTCATATAAAATTATTTTTTTTAATGCAATATATATATAATTCTTATTAGAGTTATTATATGCTATACACGGTTATTAATAGGCTTTGTAACCTTAATTACGTTTAGCCGGATCCCAGGCATTCTCACGAAGATCCTCTGTTCCGCGCAAGATCATAGCGAATAATACTTTCTGAGTAATATATTAGGACAACGAACATTAAATGATTTCAGCCTCTGCAACGAAAATAAAATGTATAAGATAATAA
>JABUQX010074731.1:30000-47743 GCA_015478945.1 Trachelipus rathkii | reverse complement strand
TATATATATATATATTAATCATTTTAATGTACCCCCCCCAATAAAAAAAATTTTTTTTTTAAAAAAATAACTGCTACTAGAAAAAAATTCAGTCATTTAAAAATTAAATGTGTTTCTTATTAACAGTGGCTTATAGGACATATATATATATAATTAATATATATATTATAAAATATATATATATATATATCATATATGGTATATTATATATATAATAATATCTATATATATATATTATATATATTATAAATATATATATAGATATAAATATATATATATATATATATATATATATATATATATATTAATTATATATATATATATAATATATATATATATGATATTATCACTTCCAATTTAAAAAATACCACTATCAAACTGAACACTATGAATTATTCTTAGACATTCTCTGATGCAAAACCTTCACTTCCAAGCTGCTTTAACTTCAACATAGGAAGATGAAAATAAACTTAGGTTGGCTGCCTCATCTATGCAAATGTATATGCCGCGAGAAACGGATGATAAAGTGCTGTTCAGTTGGAAATTAAAGGTTATCCCGATATTCTTAAAAATATTTGATGCTCTTAATAAATTGTATTGCTTCTTAGAAGATTGGTAGTGGAAAATGCCCTCGAAACCACTTCGGTTCGTGACCTTGGCTCCCGTAATCCATAACGTTGATTAAATTCATGCAATATGGTAAATAATGTTATACCTACTTAAAACGATTTTTTTTCACAAATTAATTTAGAAATTTTATTTTATCTTGATATTGAACACTAACTTCAAGTCATTTTGAAACAAATCCAATTATTGTAGAGATATTATTCTTTTGCACCGCTAAATTACTTTTACTTTACTTGTGTATCTTTTAAATGTAGTAATGTTTATGAATTTATTCACTATTGTTAGAGATATTATTAGTGACCTTCTGTCTATTCTTAATGAGTAGAGAAGCCTCGGACCAACTTGCATATTTTTGATATATTATAATCAAGAGATGAAATTAATAATGAAAAAAAATTAATCAAAGGTGAATGCTCAGTAAAGAGGCCAGATGATAATTACTAATTATCATTGTAATAAAAGTAATGTTATTGTTGGCTTATCTATTACCTTATTACTTGTTTTTTATCTAGACCAATGACGATGCGTGTATATTGTGTGGAGTTCGATATAGTTCTATAAGAATGCAGTTAATGCGTGTAGATGAGAGAAGTCACTAAGATAGTCTGATTACATGCGATAAATTAAAACGATCAACAAGATTAGCAACAGGTATTATAAAAATAATGATATATGTTTAATTATATGATTTATTTTATGAATCTAATATAAAAAATAAAATGTCTGGATATGGATAGGAGTCATTAAAATGATAATGTTATGTTTATCATATACCAGCAAAAATTCCTTATATATAAGTCACAATTAATTTTAAAAAAAAAACAAATAAAAACACGTTGATAAATTAATAGTAGTTCTATGAGTAATTGATTTTATTTGAAGTTTATTAAAGTCAACTCTCTCTCTCTCTATCTCTCTCTCTCACATCTCTCTTCTCTCTCTTTTATCCCCCTAATATTCTACTTTCTCCTCTATAATATAATATATATATTATTAATATAAATAAATAAATATATATAATATAATTAATATATATATTATATATATATATAATATAATATATATATATATAAATAATAATATAAATTTAATATAATAATTATATATGAATATATTATTATTATTACTTAAATATTATTATTATTATTTAATTTATTTATAATAATTAAATATATTTATTAATAATATTTTATTAATAATATGATTATTGAAATTAGTCTAGATTCTCCTTATTCTATTGCTATTACAGTAAACATTTTTATTTCATATGTCATATATTAGTTATTGTAGTGTATTATATCTAGAGAATACTTTAACTTATATGTTCATTTAAAGTTATATCTAGAGGTTATTGAATGGGAATATGGATATTAGTAAATTAGGAATGTGATATTTGTAATATCGATTCCAAGGAATGGACTAGTCATATGATGCTATTGAGTTAGTTAAGGAATGGTGTGCACTTCATAGCTTAATGCGATGCGAAGGAATAAGTTTCTAAAGAATCATATTAATTATAAAATTAATAAAAATATTTCTCTCGAATTGGTATGTGAGAGAGCATTGAATGTTTGCTTATGAGAAGATACAACCATTTATAACATTGACGTTAATTTTTTAAATTATGCTAACCCCACTAATTATTACTCCAATTTGACTCGAGACCAAAGCAAGGAGATATTATTGATGAATATATTTGTTATTTTTAATATTTAGAGTGCTATTATGTTCAATAGCACTCTCACACCTCATTTGGTGTCTAAATATGATAAATATAATTGATGCAATTTTGAAGTTTTTTATTTATGTAATAACTTATCGACATTGTATACTTCAATCCTCAACTGTTCACCTGCTTGCACCACCTGAAAAAACTCTTATGTAGAGGCCAAGAATGGAAAGTTAGCTAACATAGCATAATTAACCATTACCCATAAGTGTAAATTATGTGTGTACTACTGAATTCTATAGAGCGTTTTAGTCACATATTACTTAATCTCCTGAATTGCGTTTGCAAGAGGACCTCCAATAATGAAAGTAATAACTAAAACTCAACCCTCAGACTAAATTAACTTTAGAAGCACAGAGCGGAATAACATAAGACCCTTTCGCATATTGTAATTCGAAGCGCCAGTTTCTTACATAAATTATGAATTTCCTCACGTATGAGAAGTGAAAAGATTATGTGATATAAATGGAACCTAGCTCTTAAACAGCAAGCATTAATTATTAACCAGCTGAATCAATTTAAATTGGAGAATACAACAAATACTATCATTCAATTGTTAACCTTCTCTTCTATTCTAACTGTACTAGCAATTTGACCCACATTAATTTTACTATCTAGTCTTGTTAAAACACATTTAACACCTCATGCTGCAACTAATTCTGTTTAATTGTTTCTTTTTTATTAACGACTAATTTTTTCAAAAGGATATAAAACTTATTTCCTAAACTATAAACATATATGCAAATCAAAAATTCATATTATTCTGGTAACGATGGACTTCACATAATAAGTCTTAATCAAACTCAATCATCCTAATAACCAGCTAATGTATAAAATGGTATATAAATAATAATATAATAATTGACCACTAATGTTATATGGATACAATGTTCCTGAATACTTTCATTGAGGTCATGGTATGAACAGTCACACAATCTTTTCTTGCATAGTTGAATAAAATTATTTTTTTAAAGTAACTTTTATATATAAATATATATGTCAATTATATTTATATCCTTAGAGATAAACTCAATATTCTATAATTTTAATTCGTATTCTTGACTCGACATATCATATCTGTTAACGTATTGTAATTATTGCACCACTCATGCTCTGTCAAATGGTGCTACTCCTCCAGAAATCTATCTTTCCATAAATATTATCCTAATCTTCAAACCTAACCATTAAACACATTGATACTATTAAATCCATGAACCTAATTCCAACCTACTGTTCCAGATAAAATAATGTGCTACGAATGTTAGAAATATAAGAAATTATATAATTAAAGAAACCATATATTATATATATTATATGAAAGCATAATAATAGATAATATTTGTTAAAAGAGATGAAACGGTAATGATTTGTGCTCATATATAAATTAAATTTACTTATATATTAAACATTAATTTTTTAACATGAATAACATGTAATTGAATTAAGTGTTAGATTGAACTAAAGTTATTAATATGATTGATGAAAAAATAATTTATGAATTAAAAATGCTTTAAAATCACATCAACAAGATTGCAGGCTATGTAAAATATATATAATATAATATATATATATTATATTAATATATATATAAATATAATATAATATTATAATATAAATTTATAAATATAATTTATTATATTATGATAAATAAAATATATATATAATATAATATAATATATATATATATATATATATATATATATATTAATAATTAATATAATATATATATATTATTATATAATTAATTATATAATATATTATATATATATAATATAATAAATATAATTAATTATAAATATATGATTGTTAAAGTCGTAATTTGTTTTGCATTATAATACATGATATACATATAACTCATCCTAATCCATATTCCATAATTAAAAGAAAGAGATAAAGTAATTAAACTAGAAAATGTTAATATTGACATGAACCTCTAAATGCAATTGAGTATAGATGTGGAAAGTGCAACAGTACTTTTGGAAGTGTGGAGGATGCTAATAAATGCCTAGCGAAACATTTGGCAGAAGTAAGGTATGGAATAAGGATCAAGTTATTCCCTAAGGTGGCTAAAGCATAAATCAACTATCACACAAGATTATTAATAACAAATATAAAGCACGCTAAAATAGTCGTTCTTGCAACTAACAATCTGTTTATGCAGAATGAGGTGGTGTAGTCTCCATCTAACATGACATAGTATACTTGTATTATGGCATTCACATACTATTTATAATTACCGACTCATGTCAGAGGATGGCGTATAGTTTGATAATATAAGTCTTTATTGCTCCTACAGTTCATTTTAGATTCACTTCGTTTTAATTCACGCGATGCAATAACGTTGTGTAAAAATAACTGAGTAGAACAAGCTCTGCGATGAGTCTTAATCAAATATATTTCTTGTTTGTTATATTTTCTGTTTATAATCTATAGTCTTGGTGATCTCAAACTCTTAAGGGCTGAACTATATGTTATCTGATACACTTTATTCAATAACACATAAATAGCATTTTTAATAATCATATAGTGGGTGATAATGCCAACTACTATATATCCTCCAGAACTGTTCTTCTCTATAAATGGAGATCCAAATAGCTATTTAATAGTTAGAGTGCCACTCGTGATCGAAAAATTATGAATCAAATATTGAGATGTACCAGATGTAGGGCAAACAGCCACAGATTGGGTGCCAGACAAAACAAAACATTTCCCATATAGTTTTTAGACCCTTACTCTCGTCAACAAACGAAGAAAATGTGGAAGTTGTTGCAGGGGTGCGGAGTCGTAAAATAAATTTTTTCGACTTCCGACTCCGACTCCGACTCCTTTAAATTCAAATTTGATTTTCGGACTCCCGAACTCCGACTCGACTCCACTAAACAGAAAATTTTCGAGCTTCGGGACTGTCCGACTCCGACTCCACTTAGAACAAAAAATTTTCGACTCCGACTCCGGGACTCCGACTCCAGCAGTCAAATTCAAATTTCGGGACTGATCAGTAGTGCCTTACAAAGTTAACAATAACATTTTTTTGTGTTCAACTATTTTTTTTCGCTTGCTTGAGAATAAAAAAAATTCCGACTTTTCCATGAATCTAATCTCCAGATGCTATACGGTAAAATACCGTTAAGACTAGGGGTAGCAGATATCCGCATCCGCATTAATTTTTCTTCCGGACCACGCATTTTGCATTCCATTCCGCATGGAATTTGTTTGCGGAATCGGATTAGTATTCATTTATGACATTATGAGACTAAAATGTTCCTCACTTTTCTGTAACGCAAAGATGTTCAGACTCGCTGGATAGTAGTTTATACCTGCTTGAGAGGATGGGAGAAATAAGGAAGCTGTATCCCCTTATGCTTCGAACAAACACAAAGGTGAGAAAGGTTGACAGGTGATGATAATACGATTTTAGTAATTGTATACTTTCTAGAAACCGTTTGAAGAGGTACTAAGGATATGTATCTCAGAAAATATTCTTTGTGCACGACGAGTTCCATCTGAGATGCAACGATGAAGTTGTGCTAAATGCTGCTATTAAAAAGTAGGGACTTTCAAAGTGGTGAAAGGAAGTATGTTAGAGGAAGATATGATTATAGATTTAGGAAGGCTGCAAAACGATTACGCATCTGCAAAGTAACTTTTTCTGGATCCTAGATACAAAACAAATTTCTTGACCACGTGTTTCACAAAAGGTTAAAATTTATGAGTATATATATGGGATGAAATGCTGCTAAAGGCCAGGAAATTTCCACCAGGCCAATAAAAATGAAAAGAATTGCCAGAAACAGGACACCACATTTACTATATGTTGCGGAAACATTGCCAGGAATCCATGAAACGTTCTTTTGGCTTCTAGCGCGATGAAGAGTCTTGTTTCAGAGGTGTCAAAGGACCACTCTGTCATTTGATCGACGATTAGTCAAAAGCGAAAACTTTGGAATCGATAAAGATTCATTGGTTTGATGGCTGATTAATTGTAAAAGTTTTTCACATCTTGAAGAACTCGGCAGGGAATTATTAGCATTGCCTTCAATAAGTGTAGCCGGCGAGCATCTTTTCAGCGATGCAGATCTCATTTAAGAAGAAAAAAAAAAGCCAAACTCTCCCTTTAAAGGGCTCCGAAGCTTTAGTTTTTTTTTAACATATTTTAGAATTATTATTTCAGATATTATTATTATTACTAAAAACCTTTTTTCAAAGGGGAAAAAGGTCTGGGGAAAAGAGATTGGTGGGGTGCCAAAAGAGTTGGGTCCCATTATCTCAGCATTATATATCAAAGTCATTATTTTACTTATTTAATGATATTTCAAAACATTGGATAACTAAATTTATATTTAAAATTATAATAAAATTTAAGTTTACACAATTAATAAAAGTCCCAAATATTAAAGAATAAATAACTCATGAATTTAATAAATGGCAAAACATGATCAATTGTCCATAAACAAACGAACAGCTGATGTAATTTGAATGTAGTATTAAAAAAGAAACTACCACAGATAAAGTGGAAAGTTTAAAAAATAAGCAAATTTGGAGATGCTTGTAGGTATCTTTAAAGGATTATGTAGCAGGATTGTGGGCATCACTAATCTATCGAGAACAATTATTCATTAAAAGGAAATGGATTGTAATTATTACTTATCATATTTATTGTATTATGGTATTATTATCTATTTTTTAAGCATAGATAAAAATATGAATAAATATTGTTATAAATATTGCTTTTAACTTAAAACGCGACTCTTTTGTTTAGTAATAACGTTTATAATAATTAAATATATATTAATATAATTATATATATATATTAATATATATATATATTAATATATATAATATTATATATATATATATATATTAATATTATTTAACTATTAACTTACTCACAGGAAAGGCTTTTACTACTACTGATCAGTTCGTATATTACTCAACATCTTTGGCAACCGAAATCTATCTTTAAACCCTAAGAGCATTTTAGAGAAAACCTTATTTCTATTTTATAGTTGTTATTTACCCATAATGCACAGTCACACTGGTTAATAACTCTTACAAGGATAGGGTTTATTCACCTCATTATATTCTAGATTGACTAATAGTAATCTTCTTTCATATTATATACTTTATAACACTCATTCAATATTACTCTCCTGTCGCTACTATGAGAAAAGTGTTATATCCTAATTGGAGATATGGTTCGTTTGTTATCTAGTAAGACATAACCAAGAGTCCGGATTATACACTTGTCCATTAGTAACTACAATGAGACAAAAAGAAATATAAGAAAGGACATGGTTAGCTAGCTACGTTCTGTTCGCACCCTATAATACACCAATGCGCAACGTAAAAAAAATATCATTAACAATCTATGTCATATGACGCTAATTAAATAATGTTAAGATTATCAAAATAAAAAACTACCCAAAGTACCTCAAATATTATATATAATATAATTAGAACAACATATATAAATTTATTTAAATAAAGAAATTAAAAAATATACAATAATAAACGTGATTATTTCCCAAATTTTATATATATATAATAAATATAATATACAATATATAATCAATAAGATAATTTTCGGCCCTTTAACATCTACTTTATTAAAACCGTTCTAATAGTAATTTTTAAATTTTGCTTATTAATTGATGAGAAGAAAGTTCTTTTCATTAACAATTAAATACATTAAACGTCTTTCTATTTATATATTATATATATATATAATATATATATATACATATTAACATACATATACATATTAATATGAATATAGTATAAACTGTAGGATAAGATCACTACAATATTCATCAATATACCTGAATCTGACGTGATAAAGAGTGATTTATTTAATATATCGTCATCCGCGGTAATAAGTTGAATCAAAATCCAGAGCATTCCTGAAATTAAAACGTAACATGTTAAATAAACAATTATAGATCGCAGACGAAGGCAATAACATTGGTCAAAAATACTATAATATAATTTTAAGAGATATTACATCATAAACACATTAACCTAATAACACAATTGAATGTAACTATCAAATATATATACTTAGAAACAGTATATAAACAAGTCCATTTAAGAATCTAATAGTAATCCAGATGATATTAACGATACATAGTATCAAAGTATTTCAATTATAAACTAAATATCACACTATCAAAATATATTCAATAATAAATATTGGTTGGATGTCATACTCCAGTTAAAAAAAAATGAATAAAACCTGAAATAATGGAAGCAATTCTAAAAACACTAAATAGACATGAAATAACACAGGATGTATAATACAATTAATTTCAATATTCATACTACCCATAAGTGTATGAATGTTCAAATACCTCAATTGAGCCAAATGCCACATAAAATAAATTATAAGTTCAAATTACTAGCATCGTCAATAACTAGAAATAACTCAACCATTTACTCTATTATGCACACTTTATATATTCTATGTCATGCACTAAGAATTAAGAGCGTTCCCTTAACATTAAAAATCATTCTGATTCCCGACTACCTGACACTCATTCTCAGACTCCCGTATCTCATCTCTCCTAGTACACACGATTGAATTTTCGTGCACCTCCGGAACTCCGACTCCGAACTTCCACCTAGCACATGGATTATACATTCGGCGACTACCACTCCAGCAAGACTTCTCACGTCGACTGTGCTCGAGAAATACAATTTGCTACTGAAATCACACCAACTACCCGAACTCCATTCTTAATCATCAGTCAAATGCATTATCTTTGTTTCATGAGCAGTATGCTTCACACCTTTTCTTTTGTACAAAGCGGATTAGACTACGGAACTCGGAAGAGACCAAATTCTCCCCAGTGTTCTCCAACAGTGTAAAGTAACGCTTGATATGACCAATCAAGAAAAAATTGGTTTGGAAATAAATAATAACCATTCGTGTTAAATTCACAAACTACAAGTTGCAACCACGAAGATTTTGAACTCACTCTGATTCATGTGTAACACAAGCGAATAGACAGCAAACAAAGATACCCATATCAACGCACAATATATACTGAGTCAAGGAGGTTTAGGCTACCCACCAATAACTATCCCACTGTATTAAATCATTAGCCCAATGAATCCTATATTGGATGTAATTACAGGTGCACTCACTCAGCAAACTCATTTCTGATGAATCTAATCGATAGAGCTTTTTGCCAAGAGTGACGGATTCATCCAACGAAAATCCATTAATGTCCAAGTATATGTCTCATCCCAGAGAATAGAGACGACTCACAAACTCATGAGAAATTTTTCTGACATCATTCCAAATGCCGTCTAACACACCCAGAAATTAGATCACACTTGTGGAGTATATCGCTAACACGCGGCACCTCACACACTGATGATTTCGCTTTGCAATTAAATACAATACTGATATTTTAATTGTTATTATTTTACGAGTGAATGCATAGGCATGCATGGGCAAAGTCTTTACACCAATGAATCATCAACATAAAATTAATGCACTTCATCTATAATCCCGTCTTTTTAACCAAAAAGATTATATGTCTTGGAACGAAACTTCGAACTAAGTTTACTAGAGTATACATTAATTCACAGTATAGTCACATTAGACAGTGACAGCGAAAAATGGGTGTATATTACTATGCTACACACTCACTATTTAATATGCGGCCAATCATCTAATCACAATCTATGCGCTCTCAGTTATTATAGAAAATATTTCTGTCGTGAGTAATAGAATAAATATACAATTACTAATATAACACATAATATATTAACAAATATATCAGTTTACCAAATCAGCCAAGAATAATATCTAAGCTCCCTCATAGTATTGATTTCTTGCGCCTGTCATTTCCTTTTCTCAATCTCTCCCTTTTTTCCTCCAATGCCCACTGTGAATTGAAAAGAATGAGAAACTGAAAATGACAATATTGGCAAATCAGAAAAGAAAAACAGTAGAGAACATGAAAAAAGTCGAAATAAGAAAGTCCCCAAAACCCCCTCTGTACCATTAATAGTGAGAACTCGTCGCGCAGTCGAAAATGTGGCACACCCCCTAAAGATGCGTCAGTGAAGGACCCGACGAAAGACACTCACTATGGTAAATCGTCAAAAATAACATAGAAATATAACATATTACCCTCGGCCCACGTGGGTGCTAACAAACAACCGTGCAGACCACAATCACATACAAGGCGCTCGCCAATTCACAATACACAATAAACACACTTTCTTCTCGCCTTGCAAACTCATCATTTCTTTTCCTGGCAGACAATAATTCGTTTCTTTAGATTTTTACTGACTCAACAAAATAAGTCTGGTCTCCAAGCAGATAGGCACGAGCAGTAGCCATGAAAGTTATTTCCTTTTAAAAATAAAACATGCCAGGTGTTAGAAAGCACAAACCGTCTGACTGAATACACTGTCCTAGTCTCCGTAATACCTCCACAATAGACAGGAAAAAAACTGCTCATCTCAATTCTGAAAGATAGCTAAAAGATATAACAAATTTATATATTCAAGTGTTACAGTCTTCACCCCTTTTCACACCACACACCCTCTAATACGATTTATTAAAAATATCTCTAAAAATATTTTATCATAAAATTCACTTCTGCAGCACCATTTCGCAAGTCCACTCTTGGCAAAAGAATATGTCCAGTTAGTACTTGAACAAACATAATTATAACTTAGATCTAAATTAATAATCTTATTCCAGATCATAGTTCACTTTATCTATTAACAATAACTATAGGAACAACAACCCTCATGTTAAGTACACCTAGCGCATCCAAATACTAAGTCCCTTAAACATATTCACACCAACGATTTAATGCACCATCAAACTAACTTCCTGCCATTTCATAAATAAACTTTCTCCTACACTCTCGCCATCATCCTATACCCTCTATATATCTCAAATCAAGTAAATACACATAATATTTTAAAATCTCCGACCCTTGTTCCAGCTTCCACCACTCTAACATAATTAAATTCATACTGTATGAACTGTTCAATCTACTCAACAAAACCATAACCTATACTATATTATCAATTACTAAAGTTTACTTTCACCTATAACCCCTTATCATTTTACTTCAAACTTGAGTCATAAACTCTAATCTACCAATCCTCTCAAACTTCTCTACAGATTCGCCACACAACGCAAATCATTTCCGACTTAATTTTTATTTTTTTAATATAATATAGGTAAGGCACACTCCACTCATCTCCATACATTCTAAATGAAAAAAGGAAACAAAAAAAGTAAACATAATTTTTTCCAATCTACGTTGAAATCTAGAGTTTAGTGAAAGTGTTTAAAATATAGTAAAAAAAATAACTTCTTTATATATTAAACTGAATGATTAATTTTTATTAGATTAAATTAATGATGATTTATTTGTAAGTGAGAGTGAACACATGTTCATAATCTTATTGTATATATTATTACAAATTAATCTAACTAAAAAAAAATAATTATTTATAACTAATAATCTAATCTTAATGAACCCATATATTCGATTAATACATTAACCCCAAAATAAGTATTTATCGTTAATCTAACTTTAGTAATGTTATCTTTAATTAAATAAATATAAATATAACATGTACCAAACCTTATGAATAAATACTGACTTAATCTTATGGATTACTAGAGTCCGGAATAAAAAATTTTACAATTTGAAATGCAATATTAAGAAGTCACATTCTCTCCAAAAGCAGTAACTACAATTCTATTAAGCTAAAAAAGAAAACAACCTGAATTTGTATGAATAATAGTTGAGGGGAAATATTTGTAATCGACAAACTTATATTTATCCATACTAATGTGTCCTGAACTAAGTTTGTGGTTAGAAGACATGGAAACATAGGTATAGAAAATAAGTAGACACATCTCTGCATTCTCCTCTGTTTGTTCCTAATCCTTAGACCGTATAAGTTACGTGAATATATATATTATATATATATATATAAATATATAATATAACATAATATAATAATATATTATAATTTAAATATATATAATATATTATATAATTAAATATATATATTATATATATTAATATATATAAATTATATATAATATATATATATATAATATATATAATAATTAATATTATTATATTATATATATAATATACTATATAATATAATTACCACCTATATAGATTATTTTTAATTGTAAATGACTCTCCCAATCGGAACCTGAAGCAGAGACAGGAATTAACATTACTTCTTTGCCTGTTATTAATATTACACGATTGAGAAGACAGTATCTTTCTATAATGTAAATAACTTTTAACTTAATTCTATACGTTTGTCCTCATACACATCTATTCTATTTCGTATTTTGATATCACTCTTAATTCTTCATACAGAATGCGTATCTCCTTCTCTGTATCTCTGCATGTCAATTCTCTTCCTCCATACGTCATTCCGTACGTCCATCCCTTACATTTCCATGACATTATAGCCCATAAACCTATCTAAAAAGTGATTAAAGAAAGGCGTTATATTCGTAATATATCAACAAAACCTACAAAGAAACTGTAAGATATACTGAAATTCATGAAAGACAAGATTCCTTTTGAATTATAATTAATGTAAATAAGGATTTTTATATTGAAGTAAATGTGTGAGAAAAAGAATAAAATCAAATGCTTTTCAAGTCGCAAGTGTTGTAACATAATATAAGAAAAGAATAGACCATAGAACTTTTAGCAGAAAATTAAAAAAAAAAAACGAATTGGTGGACACACAAACCACCACACAAAATGAATTGGTAGAATAAGCAAATGGTCTAAATAGTTGTTGATATAAACAGATTATTATGAAATAAAAATATGTAGAATCAAAATGAAGTAAATAAAATAAATAAATAAGAATAAATAGTAGATAAACTTGAAGATAAGAAGTTTGAATATGACCCACTTGTAAAAAGTAAAATTTAGAAATGGTATCAAGAATTCTAAATATTAGAAAATAAATAATGAAACTTAAAAATTTGTTAGATATATATATATATAATAAGTTATAATTATAATTATATATATATATAATATATAATATATATATATATATCATATATAGCTATGTAAGTTATTAACCTATCCTATTTAAAAAATCCTCTTTTATATCGGAAAACTGTATCTTCTATTATGTGATTATTTTTATATAAAGATTAACTTTAAGTATTCTTTTATTCTAAAAATGTATATATAAGGTATAATTATGCTAATAATATCATTTTTATTTTTTTGTTCTAAGTGAAAGTTAATAGTTTTCTTGTTTGTTTAAATTATATATATATTCAAATTTAATTTCCAAATTTTATTAATTTAGACTATTTTAAATCAACAGGTATTTTAAAAAACAATTTTTACTATTAATAATTCACAAAATAAGATAATCCGCAATTGCTTTTTAGGACTAACGAGTATTTAAGTTCTATTTTTTAATGTGAGTAATAAGTCGATAATTTATATAATATAAGCGCTATTCCTTATCATTTTTATCGTTATCAAATTTTGCATAATTCATTATTTATATTTTTTAATTTTAAATTAATTAATTCATTTATTTGTACCATAATTTAACGCCAAATATATAAAATAAATATATATAGAAACAAGGCACAATGTGATAAGGTAACTTGGAGTTCGTTTTTACGACTTTGGTCAGTAACAATGTTACAAAATAGTCCGTACTTATCTTTCTTTTCCGATGCATGATAAAACTGTCCAAAACTTTACCCCCCTCACTTGAGGGCGAAGCAAAAAGAGTAACGGGCCAAACGCCGGAGTCGGCCTTAATGATAATTTTTAGCATAAAGTCTTAATTTTTTTTAATAAATGAGATAATTTAAAACAATAGATCTTGCTATGTGGATACCAATATTGATCATATTGAACTCAATATATGGCTGCTGTAACTGAGACATGTTTGAACTGTGTTGTAAGTGCAGTAAGCATATATTGTATAAATATTATGTAATAAAATGAATTCTGATATATATATATATATATATATATTATATTATATATATATATATATACTAATATATTATATATTTATTACATACTATATATACTAATATAATGTCATTTACGATACTAGGTAGAGATTTATCTACAACTCTATTTCACCGGAATTTCCAATTAATATTATAATTATTAACAATGATAAATAAAATAAGAAAATATAATCAAGGGAGAAAATAATTTTCCTCAAATTGAGTTTAAGTCTCTGTCCATTAGAATAAATTTCGTTTAATTTTATCATCCAAGTTTTGAACCTATTTTCAATTTATCTGTAATGGCTTGTAAATTTTCTCATAATAAATTTTCACTTTTAAGCTACACTAATATATTTTTAATTTATATTATTTTAGTACTCACCTCGATTTTATATATATAATATTATTATATATACTATATATATAATAATAATATATATTATATATATAATATATATATATATATATATATATATATATAATATATATAAAATAATTTGAAGAGTTAAAAAAAAAATAATAGTTTAAAAGTTCACCACTAACTTCTGCTATTACTTCTTTTCAATTGAATTGTAAATTCTTAAAATTTAAAATGAAAGTATTTTTTATTTTTTCTTAGTATATTTATTTTTATAATTATGAAATTAGTAAATGAATTAGTACATTATATCCCCACGAAGGAAGAGTATAAGAAAATGCAAATTGACAAAGAACAAACATCATTAATGGACAAATTTTTAAAAAATAAAATGTTGCAATTTTATGTAAACATTCATTTGACTATTCAATTAATTATTAACTAACCTTTTGTTAAAAATTATATTTTAATAAATGGATACGAGTTCAATTTAAAAGCTATACAATGAAAATATTTTAAAGACAAACAAACAATGCACATTCCTGAAATATGTCTGATTTATGATTTAAATTAAAAAAAAAAAACAACCTAAATCCTTCCAGACCGTGATAATTTTGTACATAATCGATCCCTCTTTGTAATGCCTGATAAGGATTCAGCAGCTTCAACATTAGGATTTGAAAGTGATTGTTCTTCAAATTTAGATCCAATATCCATTTCCAGGAATTCTCTTTCTTCCTCATATTCCAAAGTGATATTGTGTAAAATACAAGCTGAACGAATAATTTTACTTATCCTATGTAAATCAGAATCAATGAACTTCAGCCTTCTAAATCTGCCCTTTAACCATCCAAAAGCATTTTCTATAACTCGTCTTGTTACAGATAATTTTTTATTAAAATTTTCTTTTTCTGGTGTCAGGTTTCCAAAATCCTTAAATGGTACCATTATATATGGCTTTAAGGCAAAGGCAGAATCACCAATTAAGTGATATTTGTCACTATAACAAAGTTCTCTGTAATTATCCTCAAGATTTCTACCAAGAGAAGAAAGGGAAAATACCCTCTGATCATGAGCACTTCCAGGAAAACCAACATTTATATAAGTAAATACCTTATTTGCATCACAAACTGCCATTAAATTTACACTATGATTCATTGTGCGATCTAAGTAATCTTTTTGATGCTCTTCCGGTGCTTTAATTTTTATATGACATCCATCTAGAGACCCAATAACCCCTGGAAAGTTTGCTAAAGATTTAAACTCTCTTTCTATTACATCAACTCTTTCCAAAGATGGCCATTTTATGAATAAATTTAATTTTTCATTGATAATGTCAATAACCAACTCAATATGTTTATGAGCACTACTTTTGGTGATTCCAAATTGCTCTGCTATTTCTGTGTATGTACATTGCTTACCTAAATACCATAAAGTAATCATTACTGACACTCTTACATTTAATCTTTCCCTGCCTGGTTTTGAAAATAACATCCTTTGATGTTCTGATATTTCTTCTAATAATTTTCCAAAAGTTCTCTTTGTCACTCTGCAAAGATAAAAAAACTGATGATCACTTTTCTCCTCCAGAACTTGCATGAAGCCATGCAGTTTTTTTCATGTGTTCCCTGATTTAAAAAAAGATATATATTATATATATATATATATATATAATATATATATATATAGATAATATATATATATATATATAAAATATATATATATATATATAATATATATATAATATATATATATGAGTATATATATATTATATATATATTACCAGACTACTCTGATGGGGTTCTTGGTGATGGGGCACTTTTGGGGGTGAAAATTGATGGTCATATAATAATATGAAGAAAACTAGATTAAGCTTTGTCATAGGTATATTCTAATAGCCCAACCCTTAAACCATAACATTTGTAAATAACATCTATTTCCATAAACTATGCTTGATATGACATTCATTTGTAACATTCATTTTGACTCCCAAAAAGTTTATTTGAGGTTTTATTAGCCAATAAAATGTCTAGTATCTATGCTTCCCCAAAAAAATGTTGGGTGTATCATATTTGTATGTGAATGATTTTGGTTTTGTGTTGTGAGTCTAAGACGAGTGTGGAGAGGTGGTAGAGGGCCATGTTAAAAGGAGGTTTAAAGTAAATTGTTGATAAGAGTAAGGTTATTGCAGTGAGTGAGGGGAGTTTGCAGTGTGAAGTTATGTTATATGGTGAGCAACTGGAACAAGTGTCTGAGTTTAACTATTTGGGATATATGATTAAGGAATGGATAATGCAGAGTTTAGCAGGAGAGTTGTGAATGGTAGGAAGGTGGCTGGTGCAATTAAATCCTTGTTGGATGTCTTGAGTGTGCTACGGTTTTGCATGAGGGTATGTTGTTACCTGTGTTAAGGTATAGTAGTTAAACTATGGTCTGGACTAAAACTAGGTATACTGTAGCACAAAAAATTTAATGGTTTGCAAATATTATAATTAGTTACACTGATGCCCTTTTCATTGTTTTTTTTTGGGGTACATCATGGAAAATAATTTTATGTTTTCAATAACATACTAATTTCAAGTTCATAATGTTAATAAACAACTATAACACTTTGGTAGACCTAAATTTAAAAAATAAAATATATATATATATATATATAATATATATAATATATATATATATATATATATATATATATATATATATATATATATATATATATATAATAATATATATATATATATATATATATATTAAGACATTAAGAATATAGAGAGACAGTAAGAAGCCACTTGGGCCTGTCAGACTGTTCCCAAAGTCAACCCACTACCAAAACATGCTCATGCAAATTCCACAAAGCACCCTAGGGCTTGTCAAATACTGTAACTACAAATCCACCAATTTGGCTTAGTCAAAATTAATGATATATATATTATGATACCCAAACCATCCACATTCATTAATAGAAAAAAAGTAAAAATAATTGATATATATATATGATACCCAACCA
>JABUQX010074731.1:0-15000 GCA_015478945.1 Trachelipus rathkii | reverse complement strand
ATTATATGGCCAGTTCTCACGATTAGGTCGCCTCCATAGTATTCTAAAAAAAAATACCACAATTCATACAATTATCTACATAAAAAGCTATAAACTCTAATTTTTTGAGATTAGTCCGTACATTGTAATGCACAAGATACTAAAAATAAAAAAATTAAATAGTTATTTAATTAATATTAACTCCAAAAAAGGTGAGTAAGTAAAAAAAGTTTAAAAACAAAACATAATTTCGAATTTAACATTTTAATCCTCCCCTTTCCTACCTTATATCTTTTCAATACTTTAGGGGAACCTCAAAAATAAGACAAAAATAAAAAATAAAAAATAAAAAATTAAAGTTAATTAGAAATTTAAAAAATTTAAAATTGCATACTGATATATCAGGTTCTAGGACCTAATGGTCATCACGTCATCAAAACAACACATATTTTCAACATTTCAATCACAGAATTACATCTTGGATCTATCATAGCTCAAGGTGGTGTGTGTGTGGTGTGTGTGTGTGTGTGTAGTGTGTGTGTGTGACTGAGTGTTTGTGTGCGCGCGCGCGCGCGTGCGCGTGATTCGCCTTTATGTAGAAAAGATGAAGTGTTGTGGCGAAGTCTTCATCGTCTTTTGAGAACGCGAAAATTTGTTGGGAACGAGAAGACACTCATTAATTATTTATTTTACTTATTTGGTACTAAATTTACATCTTTTTTCTTCTTACATTTATTTATTCATTAATTAATTCTTTTCTATCTCCCACTTTATTCTTTCTTCTTCGTCATTTTCCTCCATTACAATGTGCGCTGATTTCAAAAATGTATTCAGTTTTTTATGATAGCTATCAAGTTTTTTTAGATACAGGTGTCCCCTAAATCTGGGAGGCTGACCTATATATACTATATTATAATATATATTTATATATAATATATACCTATCAAGATATATACTATATTATTATATAATATATCTAATCTATTATATTTACTATAATATTATTATAATATATCTAATATTACAAGAATAAAATATAAGTAGCTACACTATCGATGCTTTTAAAGATTTTTGATATATAGCTTAAATTAATATCAATACAACCTATAGTATATTAACTCACTATATTCATACACATAACATATATACTTGTAACCTTTTATATTAATATTCTCACGTATATATATATATATATATATTATATATATACATAGGTAACATACACGGAAACAAAACCAAGCTGTGGCTATAATTATATATATATATTATAGGTCAGCCTCCAGATTAGATGTCATATGTATTTAGAGAACAACCTATCATCCTGGACTCCATCAATCTCCTGATTCAAATACAATATTTTTTGACATCAGGTCCCAATTGTAATGGGAGGAAAATGAAGAAGTAAAATAATAATAATAACCAGTGATGTAAAAAAAAGTAATAATAATAATAAATGAAGAAGAAATAATAATAAAGGCAGAATAAAAAACAATAAAAGAAGTAATTAAACTAGATAATTCTCTCGTCCCCAAATTTTTCGCGTTCCAAAGTCATGAGTCCCCCAATATTTTCTTTTACATACGCGCACGCGCGCACGCCGCAGCGACAGCGCGCCACACACAACACACACACCACACACACACACACACACACACACACACACACAACACACATCACATCTAATGATAGATGATGTTACTAAAGAGAAATTTAATTATATATTTTTTGATGACCTGACCTGAACATAACAATAAAAATATATGCAAATTTTTAATTTTTAATTTTAGTTTAACTTTAATTTTTAATTATTTTTCAATTTTTATTTTTTTTTGCCTCCTCACTCTATTTTTAGGTTTCTTGCCTTGTTTTACTTGAAAAAGAATATTCAAGGATCTAAAGGATCATAGTGAGGGGTATCATGTTTAAATTAAGTTTTTGAAACGTACGATTATAATATTAATAAATATTATATTTTTGGAAGTTATTTATTAAATATTAATAATTGCATATAATTTTTTTTTTTTAGTTCTAAATATCACATATTACAGCTAAATCAAACATATATTTTAAGTTTTTTTTATGTTAGAATCATTAATTTTTAGATACAGGGGGGCACCTAATCTGGAGACGATATAGATATATATATATACTATAATATATATTCATAAGTGATATATATATATTATATATTATATACCTACAACCACATATTATATATATATAGCTATTATATATATATATGTGACTCTAATTATACTATCTACTATAACTATTATTAGTTCTATATAATCTCCGTTATTAGCGTCGGGCGGTGGTGACCGTTGGCCACTTTAGGTATAACTTCGTCTCCCCACTTTCCTCTCTAATACACTTTTTTGGATTTTTTTTCCTGAAAATCATAGGCCTATAGTAGGTCAATAAGCACACAAAAAAATTAATAATGTAATTCTAATAATTCAGTAGTTTTATTTAAAGTTTTTAAAATAAAGATCATTTAGACAGTTTGAAGGGGTGAATCGGAAACCACCATTGTGGGGTGAATTTGGGCCATCTTTTTTAAAATTCCTCTTTATGTAATAAATTCAATTTTATTATTTTAATTTTTTACTTAAATATAGAAAATTGTTTTATTATTAAAATTAGTATAAGTAATTAAAAATTTATTAATAATGATAAATAAATATTAATGAATAAAAATGTGGGTGGCACCAACCACCCCATTCTTGGGACAAATTTTGACACTTTTTTGAATTCAAATTTTCCATAAATTTCATTTTTTATTTTAAATTTTTACTTAATATTATAGGTTACGTAACTGTTTATTATATTTTAATTAGCTATACGTAATTAAAAAATGTTCAATAATAATAAGGCTACAAGAATAACCATGGTGGCCCAATTCACCCCATCATCAATTTTTATTGGGGAATTGCATTCGGGCCAAGTTTTCGGCCACCAGCGATTTAAACCACTATGCACTGTATTGGAAACAAAAATTTAGTTTTGCCAGTTTTAAAGCTAACATACTGAACTGTATACACTGAAAAAATTATAATTAAAATCTGTCCATAACTTTTTCATTTTAAAACAAAGTTAAAAAAAAAACTCGCATTTTTCAATGTGAAATTCTATTTAAGGACATTTTGTACACTAATTTATTATATTATTTTTTTTAATAATAATCTTTATAATTATTAATAATAAAAACTCTCTTAAAATTAAAGATACTCTAAATAAACTTGTAGTACTACCACGTAGCTATTATGTAACACAAACTATTTTTTTTTTTTATTTCAGTCACCCCCGCCCGACTGCTTCTATAACAGTTTATCTGCCCGTGATATACCACGGTTATTTCGGCTCTATCCGGCTAATTCATATCCGATATCGGCCGGATATCCGGTTAACTTCCAGCCGGATATCCGGTATCCGGCTATCCGGTATCCGGCTATCCGGCTAATTCACTATCCGGCCCATCCCTATATATATATATATATTATAATATATATATATATATATATATATATAATATAAATATATTAATATATATATACTTATATCTATATATATATAACCCCGGCTTTAACACCATTTATTACAGACAAGATGTGTGCTCATTTATATAACATTCTGATAGTACGGCTATACTTTCAACCTACACCACAATGTGCTGAAGTTCCCAATAAAGAAATACAAGATATTTTTTGATAACTGGTTTTCGTCCTGGATTTGGCAGGTGTTTTGAGTGAGAAGGGGATTCTCTTTGCATTTTTCAAACGTATGCGCTTCCAAATCGACTGAAAGGGAATCAACATTCAAGGATGAAAAATGATTCTGAAGAGATGGAAGGGGAAGATGGATGATTGGGGTTGATAGAGTTACTTGATTGTGTGCCATACATTGGTATGATAACAAGTCGGTACACCATATCCAATTTTGCTGGTATTGAACCACACGATATTTGCCGCCGGTGGGAAGCTAAAGAAAACAAATATGTTGATATCGAGAGGAGGCCATTTGTTTTACAGGAATACAACAAGTACATGGGCGTAGTTGATCTGGCGGATATGCTCATTGAGATATAACGGATCAACTTCAAGTCCAGAAAATGGTACACTCGTATCTTTATTATTTGTTGGACCTTTAGCGTTGTCAATGCCTGGCTGTTATACCGGAGGGTCCATGTTGAGCAAAGGTCCCTCAAAAAGAACATATGCCACTAGTTCGATTTGGCAAAACGGACCATAAGCGGATGGGCTTATGAATTGTAGGAGCAGTGGCACCCGCGAGGAAGACCTTCGAAAGCTGGGGACGGGGCTGGGGCCGGGGCTGGGGCCAGAGCAATGGCAGAAAGAGGAGAAACAGAGGTCAAAACAGAGAATATTGCTCCCGCACAATCTGTCAGGTATGACAACCTTTCCCACTGGCCACTGTTTACAGAGAGGAGGAAAACTCTGCAAACTTTTGCAAAAGTCGTCAGACGTCAAGAATCATGTGCGAAAAAAGCAAAGTTACATCCTCCCTCCTCCCTCAGGCAACAAAATACCACGTTTGCTTTGTTCAATATCATAAGCATTAGTTTAGTCTTGTTTTACCCTCTCTCTCCTAACCTATGCCTTATCTTATATATATAATAAGAATATAATATATAATATATATATTAAAATAAAATATTATATATATATTATATATATATATATATATATAAAGTTTGTAATTTTATATTTTCTTATATATATAGAAAAATATGATAATATAATATATATATTTGAAAAAGAAAATTATCCTGGAATATATATTATATTTAATATATATGAATAAAGAAAAAAATATATAATTAGTATTATATATATATATATATAATATATATATATATATATAATAGTTATATTATTATAATATATATATTCTATAAAGTATATATATTATATAATATATATATATAAATATAAATATAGATATATTATATATATATATATATTAATATATTATATATATTATAATATTATATAATATATATAATAATAATATATATATATATATATATATATATATATATTATATATATATATATAATATATAATGATAATATATTTAGATATGAACAGATGAGGTCTTACATACTACATTTATTATCATATTTATATAATATAAATAGATTTTATATTGCAATATTAATATGTTACCCAAAAAATTTGATTTTTTTATTTTTATATTTAAAATCAAAAAACTATAATATAATTTATATTATTATAATACCTAATTTGCATGTTTTAGTTAGTAATTTTACAGTATTTTAGCCAAATTATTTGCTAGGTGTGAAAATTTTAAAATATTTACTGCTTAAGTCCGCGACCGGGTCACGGTGAACCGTTTTTATTTTTGGCACTAAAAAAATGTAATTTTTTTTTCAAAAACGTTCTAATTTTTATTAGGGTTCATATTCACCTTGAATTTTGCCAGGAAATAATTTCGTACAATTTTTTCATAATTCAGGACTTAAAGGGTTTAAAAATTAAAAAAATTAAATTAAAAAAATTAAAAATTAATAAAGTGCTTAAAAAAAAAAACTAGTTGCAGCTCTGACACAAATATTAAATATGCTTACTCAAATAACAATAATACCCCCATTCTGGAAACATACTAACATAATATCAATCCTAAAACCAAAAAGAAAACCCCAATGATCCAGCATCCTACAGACCCATATCCCTCCTTTCCACCATCTCCAAAGCATTTGAAAAAACTGATTCTTTCTAAGAGCTACCAAAATACATTCCCCTGATCAGTCAGTCTTACAACATGGCTTCTGGCATAAGCACTACCACTGCACTGCATATTCTATCTAATGGTATACCTTCAAACTTTGAGAAGAGCTTGAGCGGACACTTCTTTAGTTGTGGAATTGAACATAGAATTAAAGGAATATTAAAATCGATTATGCCCAATGAAATTCAGATTAATTATTTTTTTTTTTTATGAAAGTAAAATTTGAAAGTTCCTCAGAAAGTTAAATATAAAATTCCTTTTCCTTTTTGGTCAGTCATATGATTTACTAAAATATGAGAAAGGCGAGTGACTTGTGATATCCTCCCTGTGTGTAATTGAGTCCATATCATTCTGGTTTGATTTCCTTTTCTCAGTTTTTTTGTCAATTTTTTTTTAGTATTTGCAATACAGTCCAAACTCACATTCCTAACTGAAATCGATCTTTTTACTGTTTTAGAGTTGGCTTCTTTTTGACAGTCAATTTTTCATTCTTCCAACTATGTTGCTTCCCTTAATTGATCTTTAGCACACTTTTACTTGATTATTTAATAGTGATGTACATAATAACCAACTTCAACTAGACTAGAAATTGTCATTTTGCAAGTCTTGACTCTGGCCTTTTCTATTTTGAATTTCCTTCTCTTCAGCTACAGTATGTTTAAAATTGACAGAAAATGTTTGTCAGCAATGTTAATACCCAATGTAAATTGTAAATTTATTGTTAAACGGATCTTATAACATACAATATATAAATGGCATTCATACACTTAATCTTTACTACTGGCATAAATTCTTATACTAGTATAATATTTTCAAACTGTTTTACTAATGTATTTTATTGTAGAGTAATTTCAACATATTTATAACTTTTTTAAATTTACCTATAATGTCGTCCTATAGTCAAACATTTTACTTTTATTATGGTACTAAAAGTTACATTGCCTAAAAAAAAATTCCAATATAAATTTACTGAATTTTTAAATCTAATAAGTGAATATTAACAGAAAATTCTCCATTCGGGCAGAGGTTCATCAGGCAGGAGATTTCAACCCACATATCTCTATGGTGCATCAACTATTTTAGTTGTATCCTATCCCAGTAAGTTTATATAAAACCTTCGATTTTTTTTCAGATCTTTCCTGACATTGAAGCAAACTTTGCTTCACCATTTATAGCATTAAAATTGAAGAATTAGATGAAACAGTATCTATAAAGTCAGAGTTGAAAGAAATAAAGAAGGAATCCATGTCAGACGAAGAGCAGGTCAACAATGATGTCATAAAACCTGAAATGATTGGAAAGAAGTCAAACCCTCAACACGTGAAGGTATTTTAATTAATTTCTCTTATTACTTTCTACTACTCAAGTCAGAAACAAATTATTAAGAGTGCAGGAACATTGCTTTTCTTTATTATTATTATTATTATTATTATTATTATTATTATTATTATTATTATTATTATTATTATTATTATTATTATTATTATTATTATTATTTTTCTCGTACATCTTTCCCGTCTTTTCCCCAGTTTATGTCCTTTCTCCGTTTTCTGTACGTACTGCCCTACATATTCCTGTTCTCTCTTTTCAGAGGGTCTCCCCCGGTCTCCCAATTCCTGGTGGCTACCAAGCTGTTATCTCTGTGTGCATCATATACGCATCTTGACCTCCTTCCTTAAAAACTGGTTATTCTTGCCTTTCTCTGGGCCGCCTATTGTTGAGAACCAGAACCTTGCCTAACCACTGAGGAGGTTGTCCTTCAATTGGGTGCATAATCTTGGGCTTCGCGTCTTATCCGTGTGGTGCACGGCTATTAGTTTACATCTTTGGGACTGGCGCGGAGTTCCGTGGAGCTTTCCCGAGGCCACACCCATGGTCCATCCTTCGGGGTGGGGTTTCGAGGAGGGAGGTATTATTCTCTGACCCTGTGGTGGGCGCGGTTACGCTCCCGGGATTTATGTTTATTTTCATCATTTGTGTTTATTTATTGAAGAGCAGATGTTTTATAGGATTATTTCTTATGTGAAAAAACAAAAAAAAAATGATTAACATTTTCAAGAAAGGCGACAATAACCATCTGTCGGGCCCTCAATCCGACCCGTCCTTGGCCGTTTCTGGACCAGCAACCAGTAGTGGTTGGTACTCCACCACCCAACTCAATAGTCCTCAATTACGGACCCGTTTCAAGGACTACCCCGTCTAGACTCTAGATGTAGTCTTCGGAGTACTCTTCTTCCATAGGATCCCCACGTGCTGAAACAGGGGTCCGGTTCAAAAGGATGTCCGAGGAAGTATCGGATGGAACCACCCGGCCGGAGTCTTCCTTCGGGTAGACGTGGCGCCGCCTCGATGTGTGTTGATGGTGGGTTGGCTGCTGGTGGACACGGGAGGAAGGAGTCTTCTTCCCTCCCTGCCTCTTCCCCTCCACCCACTTTGATTTCGGAACCGTCGACTGAGCCATCTGGCACTACTCGGGCGCAGTTGGTTCCCGAGATTTTGACTACGGACACCACACTTGTATTTCAATGTGTCTAATATCACTCCCTCCGACACCATTCCTACTTGTTCTTATCTTCCATCTTCACCAGTCTTTGTTGGAGCACCTCCTGGATGGACTCAGCCCCTTTCCCAGTCTGCTAAGAAATCTGGCAGGGGTACGGAAGCTGGGAAGAATGTTTGAAATGTGGAGTGTGACTTGGCGCGCCTCTTTGGAGAGCCCTCCCCTGTTGTGGCCAGGAACCCCTCCCGTAAGCAGGTAGGTCCACACATATCCCTGTTGCGTGATCTTCCTCTCCCCTCCCCCCGGGGTTTGACGTTCCGGTCGGTGGGTCGTCCGACGGCTCACGGGACCATCAGACTATCTCGGTGATAAGACTGCTAAATCCCAAAACATCGTGACTGTTGTCACGGATCGTCCTGAACTTTGATTGTATTTCCGTTTATGGTACGTCACTGATATTTTGCTAATTACGAAGAACTAAAGAGATTACTTGTCGCTCATCAGCCATTGGCTGTTTGTTTACAGGAATTACAACTTCGCGACCGAGACCTTTTGCAACCTTCGAGGTACAGGGAACCCCTTATTTCCCTGAATCGTGGGGCCAGCGACAGAGGGGAGCGGCGATCCTGCTTCACAGTCATTCACTCCCATTCCCCTCTCCGCTCCCTTACATGCCGTAGTGACTCGTCTCCATCTTGAAACGACGGTTACACTATGCTCAGTGTACCTAGCGCCCAGCTGTAAATATACCAGGAAAGACCTGGTCGATTTTTCAAAAGTCTCCCTCTGCCCATGTTAGTCCTAGGTGACCTTAACCTCTGCCACCCTTTGTGGGGAGACTCCGTTACGTCTCCCAATGCCGATTGGATATTAAGTATTTTGCAGGATATCATTGGGATGTCCCAACACGGGCCTTCCAACCTTTGAACGTTTTGATACTGGCACTTCTTTCTGTGTTGACGTCTTGTTGCATTCCATCTCGTCTTTAGACCGTTTTGGGTGGGAAAGGTCGGCTTTCCTCTGTGGTAGTGACCATTACCCAATCGTGATCTAATCCTTCGGCCCCAGTCCGCAGCAGTACCCTTATGACAGAGCGGACTGGTCTTCCTTTCATCAGGCCACTTACTTTCCCTTTTTTCCTGCAACTACTCTGTTTCCGTGGCCAGCGGATGCCTTCACCTACTCTCAGGAAGCAATCCCCCTGGCGGCAAAGGACCATATACCCCGTTCATCTGGGACCATAAAATCGACAACTCCCTGGTGGAACCAGTAATGTGCTCGGGCTAATCGTGAAAAGCTTAAATTGTATAGGCTGTATAAACAAACTCCCACACCTTTCAACTTGATTCTGTTTAAAGCTTCGGCAGCCCGCTCCCGGCTTATTAATCGCGGTACACGGAAACTATTTTCGCGACTACGCTTCCACCGTTCATTCTTCTAAGCCTGTATCATCGGTCAAAAAAAAGGTGCACAAATTTTCATGAAAACACCATGTAGATCCACCAATCCTCCTTGCTTACGGTCCGCATACCTCTGGTGTCATCTCTGTTCCCGGGGTCATGGCGGACAAGTTGGGTTATCACTTCGCGTCCTGCTCCAGGGGTTCTAGGTATCCTGAACCTTTTCATTCTGACCGCCTGAGGGTGGAGACTCCAGTCTTTTCTGTTCCACCTGGAGAAGACCTTCTATACAACATTATTCACCAGAACAGACTATTATATCTTCTCATTCAAATACTGAGGTCCTCTATTTAGGGGATTTCAATTTACACAACTCTGAATGGTTGCGGTCCAATCATACTGATTTAGGTGGGGAGGAGGCCAAATCATTCAGCATTCTCAACGATCTGGAGCAACTAATCAAAGAACCTACGCACATTCCGAATCGTCCCAACCAATTCATGTTTCACCACTAGTCCTCTCTATAATTACACCACCTTCGCTCATATTGGTAAATCTGACCACAACTTTATATCTCTTAATTTCAATACTTTCTCTTCAACAAGCTTCATCTCCCCGCTTATGCGTTTTCTGGCACTTTTTATCAGGCTGGTTGTGGGGCCTTGCGATCTGCATCTAACGCTAAACGTAATTAATTGGTCCTCGACTTTGCTTTGACTCGTGATGGACACGCTTAACGGCTTTCTGCACACTAATAGGTGGGAGCTGTCAATCGCCTCTGAGGTAATTAGCAGGTTCATTTCCTTCTTCGACTAAATGCTTCTCCCTCATATCCATGGGTTCACGAAGTGCTATAGTTCTCTAGGCCATCTCAGCTGTATGAGAACCACACGTCGTGCTATCGGGAGTGCTGTATTATATGGTTCTTCATTATCTCCTATCACTCATTGCTAATTTATCATTCAGCTAAGAAATTCGTGCATGAGATACTCACTCGACGAGCAAAGTGCTTTCATCAAACGAAAGTGCCTAACTTCCTTGGTTCTCCTACTGACAAATTCTTTCTGGCCTCTTGCCTAAAACATTCCTGGCAACATATCCTGCTAAATAAAATCTGCCTTTTCCAACTCTTATTCGATCATGATGGGACTCTGTTGCTAACTGCTCCAACTGAAAAGGCCAATCTCTTCGGCCTCCGTATTTATACCTTTAATTGTATATTAACTTCATTAACCATGTGTATCGATTTTCATTCCTCTTCTCCTCCTCTCAGGTGTCCTATTTGACCACTCTTATTGGTCTGCTGTATTTAACATTTGATCGAGGTGCATGGGCTCTGAGATCTGAAACTGAACGTTTAGGGAATGTGGGGGTCCTGGATGGCCTTCCTCCCCGAGTTTTGATGTTTTTGTGGGAATGTGCTTACGTGCTGTCCCCGCCCCTCGTTCAACTATATTATCTAAGTCTCAATACTAACACTTTCCCTTAGTATTGGAAGCACGCAAATGTCCAACATATTCCGAAAAAAGGAAGCCGCTCTGATAATTCTAACTACGCCCTTATCAGCTCTGCAGATATAGATATATATAGTCTAAGATCTTCTTTCCATGTCTCATCTTATTGTAGACCTGCTGCGCATCCACTCTTTCATTTCCCGTATACGCCAGTACGGACTTATACGCGCTGTTCGATGCCGGCTCTCACTCGCGAGGTCCTCATGAGAGTATACTTCCCTAATATATACTTACGATGGTTAATGGGCTTACTGCATCTTATGAATATCTTACGGACTGTAACTTGGCGTGGTGGCGCTGATAATATCCACAAGCATCACTTGTGCACCGTAGGATACCGTTATGGCACTGGCGTCACTCTCTCCAAGCTCCCCTCCCTTGGTTTCCTCCTTCTCTCTGCTTACTTATGTCTAGCTTTCTTTCAAGTCGCTCAATATCGGCTGGGGTTGATGGAGCAACTTCTTCTTTTTCTGTCAATAGTGGTGTTCCTCAGGGTTCTGTCTTATCTCCTACCCTATTCCAACTTTTTATTATTGATCTTCTCACCTACACATTTAACTCTATTCTTTATTCTTATTCTTCTATTTTTAATTCTTTAACTCATTTCAATTTTACTCCCTCTTTTACTTCTAGAATTGCCTCTCGTATTAATCTTTCCGATTCTATTCTCGCAGCAGTGTGTGATAGAGATTATCCGAGTGGGGTCGTCAAGTGTGAACATTCCAATTCTATATAACATATATATCATAGATCCACCTTCCCTCCACACATACATCTGAAAACATCTAACTTTCTTATCTCTTTCGACGGTCCTCTCGTCTCTCCTGTTGACAATATAAACCTCACATCACAACGGTTGCTAGGGCGGCCTCAAAGAAACGGGAAGTTCTGTTTAGACTTCGAGACTTTTTTCCTCTTCTCATTTACTCCAGTCATACAAGGGTCTCATCCCCTTGTATGGAGTACTGTTCTCATATCGGGGGGGGGGGGGCCTCTGGTTTCACCCGGCTTTTGGACAGGGTCGAGTCAAAAGCCAAAAGGGTTTATAAACTGTTCAGTACTTTCCAGTTCACTTGACTCTCTATCTTTGCGGCGCGATGTTAGTGCTTTATCTCTATCCTATAGGTATCGCAGTTCGAGAGAACTTATCACTCGCGTACCACCACATTTACGACGCCCTCGTAGCACAAGGGGTGCTGTATCTGCACAAGAGTTTTGTGTTGACATTGGTAACTCCAGGCTAGTTCGCTGTGGTGCTTCCTTCTTTTCACCACCTCTGTTCTGTGGAAATTTTCTCCCATCTTCTGTATTTCCTGCTGAATTTAATCTCCTCGCTTTAAAGCCTGTGTCTGTGATCATATGCGTAATTTGCGCTAGAGGGTAAGGTGCATCTCATGCACCGGAAACAAAAAGGTAGAAGAAGAATATGACGCAAGCCATTTAGTAAGAGTTCACCGCAGTCAGAAAAAATCCACCCTATGGCTTCATGGAACTGCGAGCGGGACCCTACACTATATTCTTCCTTCGTCAATGTAGCGGGCTGCTTATATTCCTTGCCCAGGTAGAGATACAATTGTGTCTAAAACAAACACCCCTCCATTCACTCCTATTGATAGCACTCTTCTTCTCACCTGCATACACCTACCTCTCATACTATGACTATGACTCACCACTTTTTCTCTTCGGTCGTCTAACCGCTGTCGATTATACTCACCATAATAACCACTCGTACTACATCTGCAACCGACTATCATCCATCCTTCCTCCATCATATAGACCAAACCACACAACTCTCTAATACGTTCATTTCTTATTTTATCAATTCCTTTCCCACCTAACACACCCCTAAGATGGTCGATTTGAACGCATTGTACCTAATACAGACCATAGTTTCACTAATATACAGTAACACATGGTAACAACATACCTCTATATGTAAAGTACACCTACGTGACCTCAAGACTTTGTCCCTACATTCACCAATGATTTAATTGCACTAACCACCTTCCTGCCATTCAACCAACTTTTCCTGCTACACTCTGCATCATCCGTTCCACTTTCATCCAACAGTATACCCTAAATATAAACTCAGACACTTGTTCCAGCTGCTCACCATTTCTAACATTAACTTCACACTGAGGACTGTCCTTCCTCACAACCATAAACCTTACTTTATCTTCTTATGTACTTTCAAACCCCTCTTTAACACACCCTTGCCAAATCTCTCTACCAATCCTCTCAAACTCTTCTTTCAGATTCGCCACACAAACCAAATCATCCGCATTGTCGTAATAGGTAAGGCACCCTCCACTCATCTCCATCCTCCATCATTCTAACACCATTTCCTGCCACCCCTACCTCTAATTCTTTCATAACCCCATCAGTATATATACAAATTGAATAAGCAAAGAGAATACACAACCCTGCCTCCACTCCGCTTAATTACTAACACAGTTCACACTCTCTCTGCTAAATACTGTTATTCTGTATCACCACGCTCACAATTTGTTCATACATATAAACTTTTGAATCCCTTTTAGAAGCCTACCACCAACACCCTATCATAAACCTGCCATAGAGCTTCCCTTTAAACCCTATCATAAGCCTGTTGCAAATCCATTAAAACCTAAATACAATTTATTCTTCTTCTTCCCCTCATTTTCTCAATCATTTGTTTCAATGTAAAGATTTTGATCCATACATCCTCCACCACCTCCCACACAAGCACCTTTATGTTCTTCACCAATCGCTCCTTCAGTCACTCGACGCACTCTTCGACAAAATACCAGCATATATCTGTCCTAAAACATTCAATAAACTAATTCCCTATAATTTCTACAGTTTCCCCTTATCTCCCTTACCCTATATAAGGTACTATTACTGCTCTCCTCTTAATCAGGGGTGTCAAACTCATTTTTACCGTGGAGTGCCACACTGACTACAAAACAGTTCAACTGCACAGATAATTATATAATTATAATATATATATATATATATATATATATATATATATTATATATATATATATATATTATATATATATATATATATATATATATATAGGTATAAGGGATTAATATATATTTTATTCTTTCTCTTTCTTTATCTGTCTACTTTTTTTCCCAAGATTGGGAGAAAGGAGCGCTACTTTACAAGCATCGGTGGAAAAGAAAAGCAGTAGGAGAGTATACAAATGTCGAAAAGAAAGTCCAGCCTTACCGCCCCCGCTGACCATTATTAGTGAAAACTCGTCACCAGTCAGAAAATCCCTAGAGCTTCATGGGACCGCGACGACCCTGCTTCACTATGGTAAATCGTCAATGTAAAGGTGTTCATCCCTTTGGCCCAGGTGGGCCAAACCATAGCCCCCCATTACAAAACCCCGCCATTCTCTCCTATCATGCACCTTTATTCTGCCTCTGCCAAAACTCACATTTCTTCCTTCAGACATTCCGTTCACGACTCAATCCACTTTCTTCTTCGGTTCTTCCCAGCCGGTCGGTTTCCCCAACACACTCAACTTGATACATATATATATATATATATATATATACTTTATAAAGAATATATCATAAAGTACAATGTAATAAATTAATATTATATTATATAATAATAACTATATATTTGTATATATATATATAATATATATATAATATATACTATAATATATATATATATATATATATAACAGAGTAGTATATATATAGTATATATTAATATATTAATAATATTAAGATTAATGACTATACAATATATATATATATATAATATACTACTACAAAATATACTAATATAATAATAAAAAGTATATATTATATTTAATTGAAATAATATATAG
>JABUQX010074730.1:55000-59841 GCA_015478945.1 Trachelipus rathkii | reverse complement strand
CGGTAGTACTTCGTTCAGTTGGTGGTGTTTTAACCGTTTTCGCCATTTATCGGAGAGCCTCATATTATTTATTATAATATCTTATCATAATCCAAAAACCGAGTCAACTGTCTCCGTCATCGTGTTCGCTCATGCATCAAGGGGAGACATTTCTGGCCTCTTTGATCTTCGTTTATGGACAAAATTCACGGCTTAAATGTCATTAAAGCAATATATTGTTCTTTTTTAGTAGGTATTTGATCATTATATATCAGTTCATTATTAAGCAAAAATTATATAGGAAATTAATCGGGTAGGCTGAGCCTCTGTGTCTCCTATGACGTCAGACCATTGTCTACTACTACTACATTTAGCTTTTCAACAAAAAAAAAAATTAATAATAATTGAAAAAGAAAAGTACAAATTATTATTTTATAATCTGAGTTGAACAAACTTAACAACCAAAGACTCTGTTTTTAGTTTCCTAACAGGTAAAATTTTGAAAATAAAGGACAATTAAACAATCTTAAATCATTTTCATTACTTAATGATTTTTTTTTTTATTCCGAAATTTAGGAAGGGAGAGTGCATTTTCCGTTCAAATTTGGCCACCCCCTTCTTATGACGTAACCTCACATCGTAGAGGAGGTTACGTGCCCGTGCGCCCCCTTTAAGGGGTGCTGAATTCCCAAACTTGTTTAGACCTAACTAGTCTTTCTTGCTCGTCTTTATTACTCATTTTATTACTCGTCATATTTTAGCTCTTCTTAGCATTTTTCGACCTTCCGTCTGACCAGAGGGTATATTTTCTCCCGCTGAGTCCGATTTTGGGATCGAAGAACCCAAAATTTGAGGCTTCGAACCTCAATTTTGGATTCAAACCCGTTTTTCGGAGTTTCACGCGTTTTTCGGGATTTCAAGCGCTTTTGACGCTTCAGGCGTCGAATTAGGGGTCTCCAATGTCGGTGAGACCGTTTTCAATGGTTTTGGAATCGGAAATCTAAGTCATATCTGCCATTGACTTGGAAATTTCCCTAACTTTGATAGATTTTGATGCTTGATATGTCAAATTATAGGTTTCCAATGTCAGGGAATCCGATTCCATGGTATGCGACACGATTCGAAGACCCATTCAACCAAGTCATGTAACCAGCTGACTTGGTCAAGGTTTCCCCATTTCTGGAGGAGTTTGGCTCATTTTTCCATAGGTTGCACTACACGCTTCTAAGGTCGGTGAGACCGTTTTTAACAGTTTTGGATCTCTAAACGGTAGGAAGCTCTAAGTCATGTGGCCATTGACTTGGTTTTCACCCTAAAATCATTAGATTTTGACACTTAATGTGTCAAATTAGGGATTTCCAAGGTTGAGGAGACCGAATTTAAGGTCAGGATGACTGATTTCTGAGCTTTTTTAAAAAATGCCGGAGCACTGGGCCGGAGCACTGGACCGGAGCCAGAGTCGTAGTCCGAAGAAAAGTACAGAGTGCGTAGCCGAGGAAGATGTAGGAAGAAGTCTCATGTGCAGGAGCAAATGAGCCATAGCCTGAGTCGGCCCCGGAATCGGTGCGGCGCTTAGTTAGTAAACGTATGCTTAGTAACAATACTGATGTCAATGTGCATGGATGTGGGTTTAGGTTCTGATTTTTCCTTATGTTTACTTGTTCGATATAAAGACTTTTTTTTCAATTAATGTTTTAAGAGTTCGACGACAAAAAAAGCACTAGCACAGTTAATTATCCTCACTATTTAATTAATTATGATTACACAATACTCCAATTAAAGTGACTCAGGGACTCACCAAAATACTGCAGATGTACTAGATGCAATAAAGATTTAGAATTATTAGAGTAATAAAAGGTATGATTAATCTTGATTGTTTATTTTGACAATTAATTTGAATGAAATGTTTACAGCGCGCGCTTGCCAATTGGCCAATTGAGGTAATTGATAAATTTAATATATCAGAGAGTTATTAATATATGGAATATACAATTACGAATTTGTTACAATTGGCACTCTCTTGTGCAAACACCTCTCTTCCCCTAGGTTTGTCAACAGAATCCCTGCTCAATGCCGGCTCCTCGAGGCAAGGACCCCGCATCTGATCCTATTTAAATTCACCTGCTCTCATTGGTTGAACTCAAAATCCTATACACAGTTCAAGGGCCGATCGCCAGGAGGCACCCTTATATGGCTTTGTACGTGTGCACTTGAGGATATGAATATCCGCCCTCTTACATATGTGTACATAATATACATATACAGTGATGGAACAAATAATAGTGAATATATATATATATATATATATATAGAAATAAAAAGATTTCTACCTACTGTCTATATATATATATATATATATATATATATATATATATATATATATATAGGGTATATATATATATATGTACAGGACCCACCACGGCTCACAAAGAAGCGGCCACACTGGGTTGAATAATCAACTCCATGGGTGGGTTCACAAGCATCTCATATTTTAAATGTCAAGGGAAAATTAGAAAGACAAAATATATATATATATATATATATATATATATATATATATATATATATATATATATATATATATATATATATATATATATATATATATATATATATATATATATATATATATATATATATATATATATATATATATATATATATATATATATAGCGATCAACAACAATACATAACGCAACTTAAATAATTGCTATAACCATAACAGGATGACGGTCTTAAACAAAAACCATTATAACACTACTCACACACGACAGAAGGAAACCAGCAATAAAAATAGCAAATGAATATAGACTTCTCTTTAACGAAAAACTACGATCCTAAGACTGACATTTGATACCCACATGATATTTATTTATTCCACACACATTGAAAACCTCACCTCAAGGGCCACTCATAAATTTAATGCAGTTAAAGACCATGTCTGGCACTGATTTCGACCAACAAAAGAAACTCATGCATCAAGAGCCATGCATGCGCAAGTTCAATGCTTTAGACTTTTAGTCATTAACTGGTACCGACTTCGGATAACTGAAAGGAACTTTCTCATATATATATATATATATATATATATATATATATATATATATTATATATATATATATATATATATATATATATATATATATATATATATATATATATAATAACATAAATATATATATATATATATATATATATATATATATATATATATATATATATATATATATATATATATATATATATATATATATATACAGTATATATATATATATAATAGATAATATATATATATATATATAATATATATAATATAATAATATATATATATATATATATATATATATATATATATATATATAATAACATATATACGTATGTATATATATATAATATATATATATATCTATATAATATACATATATATACAATATACATATATATATATATATATATATATATATACAGAGGTGGGCAGTAACGCGTTACATGTAACGGCGTTACGTAACGGGCGTTACAATTGTAACGAGTAACGGTAACGCTTCAAACGATTTTAAAATGTAACGATGTAACGGTAACGCTACCCTTTTTAAAAATTGTAACGGTGTTTTTCCGTTACTCGTTACTCGTTACATCCTACACACGGAACTCCACTGAGTTGACATTTTTTTAATTTATGGATACGAATTTTAGTTTTTCCAGATTTTAAATATATATATATATATATATATATATATATATATATATATATATATATATATATATATATATATATATATATATATATATATATATATATATATATATACTCAAGGACCAGCCTCGGAAGTAGACAGACCTTTAGGTAACAGACCCCGGAAACGATTTTGGACCAGGAACTTGAATAATGTTTTTAAGATTAGATGCGCTACGCTTAATATTGCGACGTATGGTGGAAAGGAGGAGGAGATCCTGGAGATGATGAGGGAGAGGAGGATCGACGTGATGGGAATGGGAGCGAAATTTCAATTTCGAATCCGACACCTTGACCGAGGGGGAATATCTCTTACCGTGGGCGGCCATATGATCGCCCTTGTCGAGCGCGGCCGAGAAATGCCTTCCCGAATCCAGGTTTTCACGGAGGAGATGCGAATGAGAGGAGAAGAGAGAGGAAAAGATATGGGAGGAGGATATGTATTGATATATAAAGGGGTAGAGGAGGGAATCAGAAAGCATGGAGTAGGCTTCATAATAGGGCCGAAGATGTCCCCGTTCATACAGACTATAGAAGTCTTACACGAAAGACTTATAAGATGCACTTTTAAAATCAAGGCAAAGAGGTACCACTTCTATCAGGTATATTCGCCGCAACAGGGACACTCGGAAGAGGAAAAAAGACAGTTCATGGAAATGTTGGAGGAGAATGTAGAAGACGGAAGAAGAGAAGAGGATGTACTGTTTCTGATTGGAGATTTCAATGCACGAGTGGGAAGGAGAAGAGACGGGGTGGAGACAATGGTAGGACAGTATGGAGAGGAGGTAAGGAATATTGAAGGAGAGATGCTGATAGATTTCTGTTTGAGGAAGGGATTGAAGATCTTGAATGGTTTTTTTCAACAAAGGGACTCACATAGGTTCGCAAGGTATAGATGGAATAATATCACAGGAGAATTCGATCAGAGATCTATTATAGACTATATAATATCATCTGATAGTAGGATAATAAGGAATGTTAAAGTAATACCTGGAGTAACAATGGATTCGGATCATAGATTGTTGATGACGGACCTGGTGGTGAAGGCAGAAAAGCTGCAGAATAAAGAAAAGAGAAATGTGATTAAAGTGGAATCACTGAAGGAATGTGACAAGAAAAGGGAATATA
>JABUQX010074730.1:40000-45000 GCA_015478945.1 Trachelipus rathkii | reverse complement strand
TATATATAATATATATATATATATATATATATATATATATAAAAGGGTCTTAAACAAAGACCATTTAATGGGAAGGTAAAGAATTACTGCCTTCTCCGGATTGAACCACCGCGTGTTGCGAATGAGGACAATATACCCGATGCTTTACCACTGAGCTATCCCCAACCCAAAAAAGTTGGGTTCAAGAACAGTTTTAAAGCAACCGAGCCCCCTTCAAGGTGACATCACCAGGTGTCCAACCTGTCCTATCCCTCGTTCTTAATAATTTGTAGATGTTAAATATTGCATAATCGCAATTTATTTATATAAGGTCTTAAGCAAAGTACATATAATGGGAAGGTAAATGTTCTTTGTTTAAGACCTTATATAAATAAATTGCGATTATGTAATATTTAACATCTACAAATAATTAAGAACGAGGGATAGGACAGGCTGGACACCTGGTGATGTCGCCTTGAAGGGGGCTCGATTGCTTTAAACTGTTCTTGAACCCAACTTTTTTGGGTTGGGGGATAGCTCAGTAGTAAAGCATCGGGTGTAATGTCCTCATTCGCAACACGCGGTGATTCAATCCAGGAGAAGGCAGTAGTTCTTTACCTTCCCATTATATGTTCTTTGTTTAAGACCTTATATAAATAAATTGCGATTATGCAATATTTAAGGGGAGACTTCATAACTAGACCCTCTACTTTTTGAAAGCAAAATCAAAATTTTCACTTTTTTTTATTATTATCTAAATTAGTAGAAAAGTTCCTCCTGAACATCATGGTGTAATTATTTTTTAAAAATTCTAAATAGTTTTTTAGATACAGAAATTTATTTAGAGAGGTGTCGAACTAAAAATATTCAATTCCAGTCAAAATTGCAATTCCAGGTTTAGGATCAAAAAATGGTTTATTTATAATTATAGAAAATCTAATTTTTTTTTTCATATTCTCAACCTCTAGCTCATTCTTCGGATTTTACTCAGTCAAATAAATGGAGCCGGAGCCGGAGCCGGAGCCGGAGCCGGAGCCGGAGCCGGAGCCGGAGCCGGAGCCTGGGTATATTTTTTTTTCATGAAATAATTTTTTTAGATGAAAAATTTATTGGCAGAAGATGTGCTGAACAATTTTCAAATAGTACAGAATCCTTAGTCGGATCCGGATCCGGATCCGGATCCGAAGTCAGAGCCGAAGTCGAAGTCGGAGCCGGAGTCGGAGCCGGAGTATGATTTTTTTTTCGAAGAATATTTTTTTTAGAAGATCTGCTGAACAATTTTCAAATAGTGCAGAAACCTTATTCGGATCCGGAGCTGAAGCCGAAGTTGGAGCTGGAGCCGAAGCCGGAGCCGGAGCCGGAGCCGGATCCTGGGTATGATTTTTTTTCTAAAAATATATTTTTAAGTAAAAATTTAATGCCAGAAGACGTACTGAACAATTTTCAAATAGTACAGAAACCTTAGTCAGATCCGGAGCCGAAGGTGAAGTCGGAGCCGGAGCCGGAGCCGGAGCCGGAGCCTGGGTATGAATTTTTTTCCAAAAATATTTTTTTAGGTGAAAAATTTAATGTCAGAAGACGTACTGAACAATTTTCAAATAGTGCAGAATCCTTAGTCGGATCCGGATCCGGAGTCGGAGCCGGAGTCGAAGTGGGAGCCGAAGTCAGAGCCGGTGCCGTAGTTTGATTTTTTTTTCGAAAAATATTTTTTTAGGTGAAAAATTTATTGCCAGAAGAAGTGCTGAACAATTTTCAAATAGTGCAGAAACCTTAGTTGGATCCGGATCCGGAGCGGGAGCCGGATTCTGGGTATAATTTTTTTTTTAAGAAAATTTTTTTTTAGATGAAAAATTTTTTGCCAGAAGAGGTGCTGAACAGGTTTCAAATAGTGCAGAATCCTTAGTCGGATCCGGATCCAGAGTGGAAGCCAGAGTCGAAGTCGGAGCCAGAGTCAGAGCCGGTGCAATAGTATAAATGTTTTTTCAGAAAAATATTTTTTTAGATGAAAAATTTATTGCCAGAAGTCGTGCTAAACAATTTTCAAATAGTGCAGAAACCTTAGTCAGATCCGGAGCCGAAGTCGGAACCTGGGATGCCGGAAGCCGGAGCGGGGGCCGGGAGCCGGAGCCGGAGCCGGAACCTGGGTATGAATTTTTTTCAAAAAATATTTTTTTAGGTAAAAAAATTAATGCCAGAAGACGCACTGAACAATTTTCAAATAGTGCAGAAACCTTAGTCAGGTCCGGATTTGGAGTCGGAGCCGGAGCCGGAGCCGGAGCCGGATTCAAAGTCGGAGATGGAGTCGGAGCCGGAGTATGATTTTTTTCGAAAAATATTTTTTTTGGTGAAAATTTTATTGATAGAAGACGTTCTGAATAATTTTCAAATAGTTCAGCAACCTTAGTTGGATCCGGAGCCGGAGCCGGAGCCGGAGCCGGATCCTGGGTATGAATTTTTTAAAAAATATATTTTTAGATGAAAACTTTATTGCCAGAAGACGTACTGAACAATTTTCAAATAGTTCAGAAACCTTAGTCAGATCCGGAGTCGAAAGTGAAGTCGGAGCTGGAGTCAGAGTCGGAGCCTGGGTATGAATTTTTAAAAAAAAATATTTTTTAGGTGAAAAATTTAATGCCAGAAAACGTACTGAACAAATTTCAAATAGTGCAGAAACCTTAGTCGGTCCGGATCCCAGTCTAGATTCCGGACGCCTTATCCTTGGTAAAAATTTTTTCAAGAGATAATTTTCTTAGATGAATAATTTATTCCAGAAGACTTGCTGAACAATTTTCAAATAGTGCAGAATCCTTACTCAGATCCGGATTCGGAGTCGGAGCCGGAGTCAGAGCAGGAGTATGATTTTTTCGAAAAAAAATTTTTTTGTGAAAAATTTATTGATAGAAGTAGTGCTGAACAATTTTCAAATAGTGCAGAAACCTTAGTCAGATCCGAAGCCGAAGCCGAACTCGGAGGGTGTCGGAGTCTGACCCGGAGCCGGATCCTGGGTATAAATTTCCTTCAAAAAAATATCTTTTTAGGCGAAAAATGTTTTGCCAGAAGACGTGTTGAACAATTTTCAATTAGTACAGAAACCTTAGTCGGATCCGGAGCCGGATCCGGAGCCGAACCCAGAGCCGGGTCCTGGGTATGAATTTTTTTAAGAAATACTTATTTAGGTGAAAAATTTATTGAAAGAAGATGTGCTGAACAATTTTCAAATAGTGACAAGGAACCTTTGATGGATCTGGATCGGAGCAGGATCCGGAGTCGGAATCGGAGCCGGATCTTGCTTATAAATATAAAATATTTTTTAGTTGAAAAATGTATTGCCCAAGAAGACTTGCTGAACTTAATTTTAAAATAGTTCAAAAACCCTAGTCGGATCCGGAATCCGGAGTCGGAAACGGAGCCGGAGTTTTAGAGCCGGATCTGTTTAATAAATTTTCCAAAGAAATATTTCTTTTAGATAAAAATTTATTGCCGGAAGACGTGCTGAACAATGTTCAAATAGTGCAGAAACCTTAGTTGGATCCGGATCCGGAGTCGGAAACGGAGCCGGATTCTGGGTATAATTTTGTTCCTATAAATATTTTTTTCGGTGAAAAGTTTATTGCCAGAAGACGTGCTAAACAATTTTCAAATAGTGCAGAACTTAGTGGATTCAGCGCCGGATGGAGCACGCAGCCGGAGGGTATGAAAAACGGAAACTGATTCTGGCATAAATTTTTTCAAAAAAAATATTTTTTGAAAAAAAAAATTTATTGCCAGAAAGTACTGCACAATTCTCAAACAGTGCAGAAACTATAGTCGGAGTTGGAGGCCGGAGCCGGAGAAAAATAATTATTATTTTTCTTTTGGGTTGTAAAAGAAATATATCAAGGCTTGAATTGATTCAATTGAAAAAGAATATATATATATACTATATTATATATATATATATATATATATATATATATATATATATATATATATATACTATATATATATATTATAATATATATATATATATATATATTATTATGGATTGGGTTATGAAAGATCAGAGGTGGGGTGAGGTAAGCAAGGGATTGGTGTTAAGAGTAAGGAGAATGAAAGCAGAGTGGAGGGTCCCTACCTATTATATGAGGATAATTTAGTTTAGTGTGGCGAATCTGAAATAGCTTTGAGGGGATTGTAGAGAGATTTGGCAGGTGTGTAAAAAGGAGGGGTTTGAATGTAAACGTAGATAAGAGTAAGGTTCTGGTTTTGAGTGAGGATAGTTTTCTGTGTAAAGTTTATGTAGATGGTGAGCAGCTGGAAAAATGTGCCTGAGTTCAAATATTTAGGATATATGGTGGATGAAAAGGGAACGGATGATGCAGAATGTAGTATGAAAGTTGTGAATGGAAGGAAGATGGATTGTGCAATTAAATCCTTAGTGGATGCAAAGGGAATAAGTCTTTGAGTGTGTCTAGGGTCCTTACATGAGGGTATGTTGTTACTTGTGCTAATGTATAGTAGTGAGACCTATGTCTGGAATAAGAGGTTCAGATATAAAGTATAGATATAGAACTTCTGCTGGCGCTCCACGGCATTTTGATGGGTTGCTCCTGGGTTACAGGAGCAATCAATCAAAGTCAAGCCACGCCGACATGGGCACAAGATACTTGTTGCGATAAATTTGCAATAATAAGACGATGAAAAATTTTACTCGCGCCAGGACTCGAACCATCGACAACAGCGTCGCCGTTAGACAATGTACAGGAGGCTCTACCACTATTGCGATCCGCCTCCCCAGAAAAAGAAGCATCTCGGAAGTTTTTAAATTTCCTGCTTCGATATCACTGCTTTGAAACTCGATATTTATTCAAATCCATAGAAGGGTGGTTGGAACCCCTGCTGGGGCTAAACGGCATTCTGCTAGTTTGCTCCCGTGTTACAGGAGCAACCAACCAAAGTCAGGCCATGCCGATATTGGCACAACATGCTTGTTGCGACAAATTTGCATTAATAAGACGAAGAAAAATTTTACTCGCGCCAGG
>JABUQX010074730.1:0-35000 GCA_015478945.1 Trachelipus rathkii | reverse complement strand
AGGCACATTTCGTGAGTAATGGGCTGGTGCCCCACCGTGCATGATCCACATGCCTACTGCAACAGCCAATGGAAGATCATCCAGAGCGTCTTCGAGGATAGTTTCAAGGAAGTTCCTGTAATGGGTTCCAGTTAGACGGTGAGGGAGAGGAAATGGACCAATAAGATAGTCCCCGATAATACCCGGCCAAACCTTTATCCCAAACCGGTGTTGCTGCCTGGTCATAATACGTCCGTGAGGATTCTCATCCGCCCACAGATGGTCGTTGCGGTAATTCGTAATACCGTACCCTCCGGATGTCGCTTCATCCGTAAACAGGATCTTGGTAACAAATGTAGGATCTGCTGCCTGTTCGAGAAACCAGCGACAGAAGGAGACTCGAGGCTCATAGTCATGGGGTGAAAGCCCCTGCATCCTCTGAAAATTGTATGGGTACAATTGTTATTCGCGGAGTAATCTCCAAACTGTATTATTGGCCATATTATTTTGTGCAGCCAGTTTCCTTGTACTAAGACGTTGGTTTTCACCGACTTGATTCAATATTCGTTCCTCCGCATCGGGTGTACGACGTGTTCTCGGTCTACCACTATCGATGGTTCTGGGCATCATGGATCCTATCTCGGAGAGTCACCGGAAAAGTGAGACGAATAGTTTATGGTTAGGACAACGTCTAGTTGGGAAACGTTGAAGATACAGACGGGCAGCCCATCCTCCATTTCCGTTAGCATTGCCATAAGTAAACATCATGTCCGCCATCTCGGAAGTCGTATATCCAGGCATGCTGATGAAGCATACGAAATGGTGTACCTGTTAATATACTGTAAATTAAAATACTTTTAATAATAATAATGGTTATAATAAGGGTAATATTAATAATGTAATTGTTTTGGAAATATGTTGATAAATATTAATTAGACTTCCAGTGTAAAATCAAATTTATTTTTACCAAATAAAACCAAACATTTTTTTTTAAATTTTATTTAAATTAAATTAAAAGTTAATTAAAAACCTTAAGAATGTTAATATATTCTCTTTTAAAATTTAACTAATAATACTTTGCCTAAATTTAATGTAGAATTCTAGTTACGTAAATAATAGGTTCATTTATAATTTTAAGGAAAGTTTCCAACTAGCACTGATATATAATAATATATATAATAATAATAATATATAAAAATAATAATAATAATTATAATAATAATAATAATTAATAATATAATAATTTATATAATATAATATAATATTATGATAATATAATAATATAATAATAATATATATATAATATAATATATTTAATAATAATATATATAATAATTTATTTTCATTTTAATTTTTCAGGTAAGAAATTATCTGCTTACATGGTAGTATTTAAACTACAGTTTATGACATTAAGTTAATAACCGATAATTTCCTAGTCTGAGGGGTCTATAATGACACAAGTGTTGTGTCCTTTGAGACCCGAAATTTAAAGTATTGTATAGAATTGATAATAAATTAAACTATAGTATAATAATAATACAATAATAATAATAATATTAATATATATATAATAATATTAATATATATATAATAATAAATACATATAATAAGATATAATAATAATATATATAAATATATATATAATATAGATATATAATTTATTATATTAAATTATAACTTTTATATCTATTAATAATATATATAATAATTTTTAATATAATATAATAATAATAATAATAATAATAATATATAATAAATATAATATATAATAATAGACTTAATAAAAATAATTAAATATATAATAATATATAATATTATAATAATAATAATAAATTAATATATAAAGATCGCATAACATAAGGATTAATATTAAATCCAAATTATTATAACAGATAAATAGTTAATATTTCAATACTAATTTACAAAAAATCTTGTAGTATATATAATTTATTATAATAATAATAAAATATATATCATATAATATATTAATCTTATTTAGTATAAACTCTCAAAGGAAATACTAAATTTTCTTAACTATACAAATAAACAAGATATTTTAAAAAAAATACTCATACTAACATCTAATTAATCTATAAAATAATTAATATTATATAATTATATATAATATAATAGATTATATAATAATATAATATAATATTAAATATAATAATATATATATAATAATATAATAATATATAATGATAAAATATTCCAGATAATAATACATGAAAAGTATTTGAGAAGCGACATATTTGTATAGAGACAATAATGTGCAACAATAGGTAGAAATTTATAATAATTTCATAAAATATAATGTAAAAAAAAAGAAGAAAATATTAATATAAATAATTATACCTAAATAATAACAATAATAAATAAGAATATGATAATTAATATAATATAATTATTATAATAATAATATTATAATATAATTAATAATAATAATAATATAATTAATAATAATAATATATAGATAGATATATATAACCCAAAAACATAACCAATATATAATAATAAGAATATAAATTATATGAATTATTAAATATAAATGATAATTTATAGAATTATTTAAAATTTTATAATAATATATAATATAATTCTAATAATATCAATAATATAATAATTAAAATATAAAATAATAAAGATAATAAAAAATAATAATAATAATAATAATATCATATAATAATAATTCATAATAATATTATAATAATATAATAATAGAATAATAATAATATTAATAATGAATAGCGAATTAAATAGTAATATTATTAGTATTTATTTTTATGCAGCTGTTTTGAGTTTACTTGTAAATGGCAATATGGTAACAGTTATTTAGTATTTTTATATAGTTTTTTTGGTGACTTGTTAAATGATATAAGAGAATTTTCATTTTTTAATTCTCGAGGTATATCGTTATGAATTAGCAATTTTAGCTACTGTTGTCTAGTTTTTAAACTATAGAAGGAGGATTTTAGTGGCTATTTTCTAGATTTATGTCTTTGAATTGGTTATTATTTAGTTAGATATTAGGGTACTGCTTATTTTGTAGTATTTGTGTGCCTGATAGAGAACTTCAATATGTTTCAAATTGGATTTTAGTTTTTTAAATAGGGTGTATGCTATAGAAGTTTTAGTTGGGGCTTAAAGTGGGATTGAAGCGTTTTGATCAAAATAACGAATTAATAGTTGATTTGTAGCTATGAAAATGGTTGACAATATAATAGATGTGGTGTATATGTGCATAGTATTTCTTCATATATATAACGGAATGAATTTTTCAATTTGACTAGTATATTCATATATTTCAGTTTTCTCAATAGCTGGTTGATATGTTCTTTTTGAATGTATTTTTATCTAACCCGTTCCAGTATTTTGCATTTGTGATTTTTCAAGTCATACTTTTTATTTATGTTGAATTATTAAGCTATATAGTTTTGATGCTTATTATGATGTATGACGTTTTTTGCAGTTTAGTGAAAGTTTTTAGATCTTCATGTTTGTGTATATAGTTTAAGAGTCTGCTGCTTTTAGTGATGTGTTTTAGCGATTTTTTATCTTTATTATATTGAAATTCATCAGGCAAATGAGACCATGAGAAGATTGTGTGAATTTATATCTTAGGTATCAATGGTAAATAATGGGCGATAGATCCTGATGGACACCCGCAATTTTGTAGTGGTTCGAGATGTTTACCTATTTTGATCTGAGATCTTCCTAGATATGTTTTAACTGTAGTGTGTTTTCCTTATTTCATCTTATTCATTTTGTTAAGTAGTATATCTTGTCTTTGTATCCAAGTTTGTAAGATCGAATATTTACCGTAAGAAAATATTCCTTTCAAATAGTTTTCTGATATTTTTTTCCTAAATCATATCCAGGAGTATAGGATTTGTTCTTTCTAAAACCAAATTGAAAGTCATTGATAATATTATTCGGTATTTAGATAATTTATTATTCCCGTTTATATGTTTTCGAGTATTTGCTAGATGGTGTGTATTGAAATCAGTCTTTTAGTTTTTAGGATCGAGGTTTTATCACTTTTTAATGTGAGGTGTGATAGTGAGACTTTTAGATTTCTGGAAAATCCTTTTAAATGAGATGTTAAGAGATCTTTTAGGGGCGAGGCTATTAGGATTTTGTAAATGTGATTGGGAATGGCTATGAGTATCAATTTTAAATAATTTTAGTAGATTCCCCAGGTAATGATCGTTTGATCTGGGGAACGGTAAATTTTTTCAATGAAAAGAGCGACCGTAGTCTCCGAAATAGTTTCAATGAGGTATGCTTATGTGGGATTTTGGTAATTTAGTTTGATTATTTACCGAAGTATTGTTAAGTCATCGGCATTTCTTTTTGTTTTTTAATGATGTTTATTTTTTGGTTTGTCACTTCACTAACTTTTTTTTGAGTTACTTTTGCTTGACTAGATCATTAATTAATCCCAAGTTGATTTTTGGGTTTTATTAATTTTAAATTTATTATTGTTTATATTTTTTTTTGCTTTTTCAACAATTTGCAATTGTTTCTAATACTTATTATATATTGATGGATGATCTCCTTTATTTTTTTGTGAGTTATGTTTTGAATTATGAGGTTTCTTATACATTGTGTATATCATGGATTTTTATCTCGTTTGGATCTAATGTGGTTTAGGTTTTTAAGGAATGATATTTAACATGTATTTAAGAGTTTATAAAGCAAGGTAGTTTTGAATGGATGTCATCGGTTCATTCTGTATGTTTTGAAAAGAGTCAATTATGTTAACTTTATTATAAAGAGTAGTCGATTTTCATCGTCCTCCTATAATTTATGGTGATAAGTGTTGTGTTTTTATTAATGTAAAATGTTTACATAAGGGTAATAGTCCGTATAGTCTGTTTTTTATTACAAAGATTTTGATATAGCTTTAGGTTACTTCCAAATGACAATTAGGTTGGGTTTCTTGTTTTGGTTATTAGGCGGTAGGCGTTATGTAGTTGATCAGGCGTTTTGAATCATTATATTTTGATAGACGCGTTGTGCTAGGAGGGCTATTATTACTACATTACCCAATGTTGAAGGTCACAGAATATATTCGTGTATGCAAGTATGTTTGGATTGTAGATTCAGTGAGTTAATGAATCCCTTTGAGCCATATAGGGGTCCCCGGTATAATCATTCACTATTTGAAGGATTTGTTTCCCAATTTGGAACTTGCAGGATTCAATAGTTTCGTAATTTTAGGAAATATTATTTTTGGGTTATCACATATATCATTTTTTATGGAAATAGGATCCCCCCTCTTGTTTTTTGGTTAACAATATGAATCCTTATATTTTAACAATGCTTGTTATTTTGTTATTAGGAAAGTTCGTCAACAGCAGCCAATCCAAGTTATATTTTTGATGAATCAGATAATTTAGAATCTGCATATATAAATAATGATATAATAATATATAATAATATAAACATACACATAATATAAAGTATACAATATTAATAATAATAATATTATTATAATTAATATAATAATATATAATAATATAATTTAATATATAATATTAATAATATAATAATAATAATAATTATAATAATAATTATATTTGATGTTAGTGGTAATGTACACGAACAATACTTACCGTTAATCACCCTGTTAATGTTGTATAACGGCCGTTTCACAGTAAACATTACGGGTGGTGGATTGTACCGTTTGCTTAGATTCTTAGGCCGCCCGCAACTGCTTGCGGAATCGTGATCCAACGTACACTCCGAAATGTTTCTCTTTTTCTATCATTCATAAGGGTTGTACAGCATTATTATACTTATTAGTTTGGTTTACCCTCAATTATTTAGAGTAATACGTTAGTCTGTTCGATAGGTAACTTACTACAGAATTTATGGAACTGAAGTTTTAGGCATATTGCTTATTAATATATTTATGCGTACTTTGCTTGTTATATCAATGTAAGTTTGTCCGTTTTAATGACGCCTTTTATATTTATAATAATTCCAAATATTTCATTAGTTGTGAAACCGTTTAATAAAAAAAAGGTTAACTTCTAAAATTACGCTTGTGCTTAAATTTTCCATTAAAATTTAGAACTTCTTAAAAGGTACGATTTCCAGATTTCATCTATTTTGAAATATTTGGTTATCTTAAAATTGAGTTTTTAACGGTATTTTCCAGGCATTTGAAAAATAATGTGTTTCATTGAAATGCAATTTCAAAAGAAGAAAAAGAATTTATTAATTGTTTTAGGTGTCTTCTTAAATTGACTTTTTAATGAAATTTCAATATTTGTTTTTATATACCAAATATTTCATTAGTTGTGAAAATCTGTTTTAATAAAAAATTTTAACTTCTAAAATTACGCTTTTGCTTAAATTTTCACATTACAAATTTAGAACTCTTAAAAGTACGATTTTTCTTAATTTCACATTTGAAATTATTTGGTAATCTTTAAAAAATTGAGTTTTTTAACGGTATTTTCAGCATTTGAAAAATTATGTGTTTCCATTGAATGCAATTTCAAAAGGCGGCAAAAAGGCGAATTTATTAATAGTTTATAGGGTGCTTAAATTGCACGTTGTTTAATGAATTCAATATTAGTTCTTTATATACCAAAAAAATTATTCATTAGTTGGGAAAACCTGTTTAATAAAAAATTTAACTTCTAAAAATTAACGCTTTTTTAATTAAATTTTCAACATTATCGAATTTCTAGAACTCTTAAAAGTACGATTTTTCCATATTTCAACATTTGAAATTATTGTGTAAATCTTTAAAATTGAGTTATTTTAACGTATTTCAAGCGATTTGAAAATAATAATGTATTTCATTGAATGCAATTTCAAAAGGCGGAAAAGAGAATTTAATAGTATTTAGAGTCTTTAAATTGACGTTTATTTAATGAAATTTATTTGTTTTATATACCAAATATTTCATTTAGTTGTGAAAATATGTTTTTTAATAAAAAATTTATCTTCTAAATACGCTTTTTCTTAAATTTTCGACATTAAAATTTATAGACTCTTTCATAAAGGTTACGGCGAATTTTTTTTTACATTTAAACATTTGAATTATTTGGTTAATCTTAAAGTAGTTTTTAACGGATATTTTCAGCATTTTGAAAGTAATATTGTGCTTCATTGAACTTTGTATTTCAAAAAAGCAGAAAAGTAAATTTATTAATGTGTTCAGGTCACTTTTTAAATTCTCCTGTTTTTAATATAAATAATTTATTTATAATAATTTGTTTATTATTTTTCTAACTATTTATTTTATATTTACCAAATATTATTACTATCCTATGAGTATGTGTTGATAAATCTTTAGTTATAATAAAAAATTTATTATATAATTTATCTTATGGTTCAGATAATGTAGTGCAAAACTATTTTCTATTTTAAAAATAATAGAAATTACATATGTTTAATTTAACCAACTGTTTAGGAATATTGCTAGTGAATTGTGGTAAAGTAAGTTTTGTATCGCGAATTGTAATATTATAAAATAAAATAATAATATCAAAATTTGATATAAATCCTTAAAAAGAACTTGTCGAAGACTTGCAATATTACTTGGATTTATGGAATATTATATATAAGCAGATTAAAAAAAAGTAATAAAAATAACTATAATTTTGATTGATAACTTATCTGGCCTACTTTAATATTTCAGGCCGTGTATTACAGTAGGGAAGTGACAATGGAAGTGTGACTTCTTATACAAAGTGCTTTTGTTAGTAATATTTTTTTGTAGTTAATTCGTGTTAGTAAATTAGTTGGTTTTAAGGTCTCGGGTCGTTGAGCTTATGTAAGATATTTTTTTATCACAATTTATTTTAAGGCTTTCAGTTAAGAACTCTCAACCTTTTTTTCTATCAGATCCTTCTCATTGTCCTTATTTAAGACAGCAATAGAAATCCTGCCTTATTCTTTTAACGAAATTAATATAAATTTATGTTGCTAATAGTATCTCAATTATATCAAAGCTTCTGTCAATTGAAAGAGTTGTTAAATCTTTTCAATAGTTTCATGGGCCCCAAAAAATGTCATAATTGAGGCAACGGTATAATAAATTATATTCCGAAAATTGTTATGGTCCATTATTTCGATTTTTATAAATTCAAATTCTATCTTTGACTCATGAAAATTTTTGAATTTAAGGAACAATTACTTTAACTGAATGAAAATTCTGGTAATACTAGTGTAGAGGGGTGTCACCCCCAATTTTTATGAAAATCACAGGATATACTCTAAAAAGATAATAATGAAGAAAAGTGAAGGCAAGAATCGGCGCTCTCTTTAGGAAAAAAAGTTACAGCCTCTCAAAATTGTTAAAACTCCCATAGACTTTTCATTTTTGGTCTATCTAGGTTAGGTCTCATTTCAGGCCCTATAGTTCAGGTTGTGATAAGTTTTGTTAGGTATTACAGAGAAATATATATATTATATATTATATATATATATATATATATATATATATATATATTATATAATATACAACTTCTTATATATATATATATATATATAATAATATATAATATATATTATATATATATATATATATTATATATATATATATATTATTATATATACTTGTATAAGAGAGAGAGGGTTAGGTTAGGGTTAGTTAGGTTAGGTTAGGTTTAGGTTAGGTTAGGTTTATGGAAGATTGGGCAAATTAGGTCAGGTTTGGTCAACTTTATCTCATTATTAATTCTTATCCTCTGGCGTAAATAATTTTTTAAAATCTAGTATTTAATGTTTTTGAATTATTAATTCCTTCTCGCCTTTCTTTATTTCTAATTTAGTTCCTACACCATTCGTATATAAGAAATTTATTTTAACTTTAATTCTTATTTTGAGTTATCAAGTCATGTATGTTCTTTAATTGGCACACTTTTCATTACAACCTTGTTTTTGGCTTCGCAAATTTTTCTTATTCAGTTTACAGCTTTATAACCATTCATGATGCCTTTTGCATTTTAAATTTTTTTTGGTTATTATAATTTTGGGAAAAACTTTGATAACAAAAAATTACCTTATATGTAATTTTATTGATATTATATTATACTTAATTACATTTATTGTCTTTATTTTATTTATTATTTAAATTTTTTTATTCTTGTTCATTTTTGTAGATTAAATTAATTTTATTTTTATCTGTTTTTATGTATTTATTTTTTTCCTATTTTATTTTTATTTTTATTTTATATTCTTTATTATTTTTTTTCTTTTTTATATCTATGAGATTGTTATTTACTCTTTTTTTTTTTGTATGACATTGGGTAAAAATATTTAAATGTGTTTATGTTGGATGTATAATTATTCCCATTGTAATATTATTCATATAATTAATAATTATATAGTATTTTTTTAGAGATATATATATTTATCTAATTCATACTGAATATAATTAATATTTATATAATTTATTTGAGGTATTATCTATTGTATATATAGTTATATATATTATTTATTATGTGTTGACTGAGATATTCTATATTGATATTATTCATATTATTGATATTATTCATATTATTACATTACTATTAAATATTATGAGAATATCTACATCACTCTGAATATATTATTATTAATAATTATATATATATTACTTAAAATCTATATGTTTAATAATTATTTAGCTAGTTTAATCAGTAATTTATAATTAAGAAGATTGGAAGAGTTAAAATACGAATAGTATATGATATATTATATTAATTATTTGAACCTAAAAGTATTCTGCATCTAAAATAATATTTAGAATTTATTCAGTATGATGAGTTATAACCTAAAATACATCTTTTTAGAATTAGTACAATATAATTAGACGTATAATATGTATATATACCTAGTGATGAGTCAGCGAGTCACTAGTACTAAATACTAAATTATTTCTATTGAGGATGGCAGATAACCTATAATTATATACATCATGTATCTACTAGATAATCAGTGACAATGTGGAGTAATACTATTATCTTTTCGAAATTTTATTGAGCTATATTAATAATACAAACACTTAATAAATTTAGTCACACTATGTATAAAATAATCATTAGAATAAGTGAGGTATAAGTATTATTCTAGAATGACGGAATTAATATTGTAACGTACATATATTACTATTATATTAATGTATATTATATTAATGATATTATTAATAATCAAAATATAAAAAATACTTGAATAGGTGAAAACATATTAAAATATTTAGAAGTAAGAATTTATATGATATGGTATATATATAAAAATCTTCACACTGCTCAGTGTGCGTCTATTAATAATCAATATATAATATGATATACAATGAATTTAGTAAATTATTAATTAATAGTAAGTCCGGGCAAGGTGAGTAGACTTCGGCTACATTTATATAAAATATTGTATTATATTAGTAACACTTATTAATAGAACTACACGGTTAAGCTTTAAATTTCTAACAAAGCCATACTAAATAGTATATGATTATCTACTTATCCTATATATATAGGAGTTTAGTTAGGTTATGTGCTCGTATATTTGTCAATCTTAGGATGGGTGACTGGGACTCTAGTCGGAGTGATTTCAAATATGCCCATTATTTTTTTCGCACCCACATATAGAGTTTTAAGAGGTCAGACTTCACAACTAAAACATTTTTTATGCCAGTGTTCCTACTCATATACGATAATTATGATTAGAACATAATATTAAGGTATAAATAGTTCTGAATATTACCTAAGATCAACCAAATCACCTGATTTAGTCATTTATTTAGAATAATGAAAATGCCCTTTACTTACTAACTCACTGATTCATAAAATAGCTTTATACTATAACATATTATTTAAGTATATGATGATCTCATATAATATGTTATAATTATTTGTATTTTATTTGTATACTCATATAATAATTTATTGGAAATAAGGATATAAGAAAATTGTTAAACTGTACTTCACCATTATTATTCATTAATTACAATTAAAATTTCAGATTTAATTTTTAAATATAGAATTGCAATTATTAATATATATATATATATATATATATTATATCATTATAATATATATATATATATATATATATATCTTAAAGTATATATTACTATATATATATATATATATATAATATATATAAATATATATATATATATTTATATTACAATTATATTATATCATATAATTAATGTATTTTTATATAATATAATATATGTATCTGTATATCTCTAATATATAATCTATATATATTATGCCTTTCTCTTTATCATCTTATGGAAATTGTATAAGAATAATCGTAAAATATAAATAATAATATATATTATATATATATTTAATTATATATATTATACTATAATTAATAATTAATAACTTTAATAATAAATACATAGAATAAATAAACTAAAAATGAAAATAAAAGGAGATTTGAGTGAGCTATTCTACATAATAGAGTTGTTTCTGGCAGATTTGTAATTAAATAAATATAAAATTATTAAAAGATAGTACAAGAATTGATATCATTCTAATTTCACAGAAAACATTTACCCAGTATTTTCAATCTCATCTAGTAATTTTATCGCCACATGCTTTTTATATTATATTTAATTTATTATTAATTAATTAAAGGAACTTAAGAAAAACAATTACCTAATTAATTTGTAGCAATATATTATATATTTCTTTGAATTATTCATTTTATAATATTTAATTTTTTAAATTATTTAATAATATTATTATTTGATAATTATATTATTAATTTAATTATTTATTATTTAATATTTATTATTAATTATTATATATTATTATTATTTATTTAATTATTTTATTATTTAATTATTATTATTAATATTGGATAAATTTCATTATAATTAATATTATTATTATTTAAATTATTATTATTGATTATTATTATATAATTTAATTATTATCTATTATTGTTATTATTATATTATTATTATTTATTATATTAATATTTATTTTATAATTATATTTCATATTAACTAATTCATATTATTATGTGAGTTTTCTATATAATTATTATATTATTATTTTTATATATTTATTAGTAATATTAAATTATTATTATTATTATTATTATTCATTATTATTATTTATATAATCATTATTTATTTTAATAATTTATATAATACTTATATTATTATTAATTATTTATTAATGTATTAATTATTATTAAATACTTATTATTATTTATAATATATATTATAACTTTATTTATTAATTATTATTATTATTAATTATTATTAATATAATTATATTATTATTATTATTATTATTACTTATTATATTATTATTAATGTATTATTATTATTGTTATTATTTATTATTGTTTTAATTTATATAATTATATTATATACTTATATATATTATTATTAAAATATAATTATAATTATTATTTATTATTATTTATATATTAATTAATTATATTCATTATTATTTATGTTATTATTTATTATATAATTATCTATATTCATTTATTATTATAATTATTATAATTATTACTTAATGCATTATTATTAATATTATATTTTAATTTATTATTATTTATTAATATTATTATTATTTAATTATTATTATATTATTTCAGAAGAATTCTTGTTCGTTTAAATTAACTTCTTCATTTTATTAAATATATTTTTTCAATTGTCCATTGTTATATATTATATAAATTTAATTATAATTTAATTATTATTAATTATTATATTAGAATGGTTTTATATAAAATGTATTATACTATTGTTTAAATACTCTCATTAGTATAGCCTTTAATACTTTATTATTTAATTAATAATATTAATTACTTTTATGATTGTAAATATTTATAACTAACTTATATAATAAATATGATAATAATAACATATAATTTATTTCTATTCCTGGTATAGTGGTCTCAATGACTGGAGGAAATTTCAACAATAATCAATAAAAATAAAATTGCTATCCATTCATTGCTATTCATGAGTATTATTAACAATTATTATTATTATTATTTTTTTTATATATTATTAAATATTATATTTTCTATTATCTATTATTTCTAATTATAAATTATTATTATATTTAACATTATATACTTATCGTTGTTATTACTTATTATTATTATACAATAATTAATTCAATAATAATAATGAATAATATATTCATAATCATAATAATAATTATCATATAATTAAATATATAAATAATAATAATAATTATATAATAAGTATTAATTTATAATATTTATAATAATAATTCTAAATAAAATATACATATTCGTATAGATTAAATATAAGAATATTAATAATTATATTAATAATAATAATAATAATTAAATAAGTAATTAAATAATTATAAATCATAAAGAATAAGATTAAATAATTTATTATATGCTATATATTAAAATATATAATGCACATATAGGTAATTATATATATAATATAATTTATATATAATATTATATTAATATAATTATTATATATATGATATTATTATATTATATATATATATATATATATATTATAATATATATATAAGTATATATATATAGTAATATATATATAATATATAATATATATATGATATAATTATAATTAACATGTATATTATACATTACTTACTACTTTCCTATACTACCCGTAAAGGATATTTTCATCCTGTCTAGATCGTAGCGGGAGGGTCTCACTCAACATCCCACTTTCGCTGGCCATCAACTCTTCTCTTCAATCCCATGTCACTCATTGGTCCTGAATCAGTCTGGCACAATCTTATTATAGATGAATTACCTCCACCGCATTGAGGATATCATACTCTTCTTTATCACGATCTATACCTTATCGGTTCTTCTCTCCTTCACGGGTCCTAACTAATCCCTAACTCTTTTCGGCATCTCTAGTCTAACGGTTATGCATTCCTATCATCACATAGATGCCCCCTAAACCTAATCTCATATCTTAACCCAATCATCCTACATTCTTCAGTATAATATATATTATCTTCACTCTCTACAATATAGTTTCATCTAATGTTACTTCGTTCCATATTTCACTGTCTCTTCTCCTTTCACTCCAGGTTTTATTGTTCCTCAAAGAGCATCTCATTCCGCCGCTCTGTATTCTGCTCAATATTTTCTATCTCTACTAAGTAATTACGGTATAGTATGATTATACCACGTTTCGGTTCTCTTTCACGTTTACATATACGTATAAGCAGCGCTCGGGGTTAATAGGTAATATATAATACTTTCGAAGATATGTCCTCTTTTTTATATCATTATCCAATTCATATAGAGTCCTTAAATATACAAATTAGGTATAAATATATATAATACTAATGCTTACTTCTAAATTAGTCTGCCAATCCATATTTTTTCATTCTTCTAGTAATCTCTGCTTCCACTCCCTCCCTCATCGTGTTATAAACATACATCTATAGATTATTTACGTCGGAATGCCACCGCCTTTCACCGTCCTTATCCGCACTCCCACCTATCAAATCTTCCCTCTAAATAAAGTCTCTTGAAAGTCAGTATTTCCTCCGTTTATCCATTATAACTTGGACTCTGATTTTACTGCCACAATGGATCTTATCCCCTCCTTCAACTGCCTCCGCAAACAGCCCTCACCATCTCCCCGTAGTATCTCTCATCATCTTTACTCAAACAATGACAGAACTGCGTCCACATACGTCTTATATCCCGCATATCTTAAAATATTATCACATCCATTTACTCTCTCTTCACTTTAGCTCTAATTTACTTAAATTCAATATTAATTATATATTAATGGAAACAAATATAGGTACGATAGATACACTTCACATAACCCGTTGTTTTATCTCCTGATTTTTTACCTTAAATCTATAATCGAAACCATATACTAAATCATTTTGACTCTCTGTTTAACTGATTGTTACAACTAACATTTATAATTATTCGTTTACATACTCATATATATTGCTTTTATATCTATATATATATCTTCATCTTTTCATACCTCTCATATAATTTTATTCTATTGACCATGTACTCTCTAATCAATAAGTCCTCTCCCTCTGGTAAACATAATCAATAAGCCCTGGTGTGCTAGATCCGGAGAGTGGTATTATACCTGATGCGAGGCGAATGAGGAAACAGAGAGTCGTTACACCGCTCATACTACCAATCTATCTTTCTCCTTATTAACGTATGCTTCTTATGTATAGCACACAGTGTAATTCGGGTAACGTTGCCTCTTCCCTCTTCTATATCTCCACATAAAGAGTGTCTTATATACAGCTTCATACACCAAACAGGGATCCGAGATCTCTCGAGCAATTCTAATACAATACACATATCTCTAACTATTCTTCGTCAGATATGAGCACAGAGCCTTATGTAGTCTACTCAATTATGATCAAATCTGCATAATTCAGATTTTTATGACAAACACAGTTGTTCTTTAGGTTCTTCCTCTCCTATATACCTTTATATATTCTGGCTAAATCAGGTAATCTGGGTGGCCTAGCGGAGATCGATACGATGCAACCGTTCATTTTTTATATCAAGGTTGATCATTCTAGCGGCAAACGGATATTATTTCTGCTGACGCCACCTTATCGTTTAAGGTCATCTGCAACCTCTATCTATCACGAGTTTCTTCTCTATTCACGCCTTGGTAGTATGCTACTCTGCAGACTTATCAATTTGTCCTCACTACATTCACATTTCCAATCACCAACATTCGATTCATGTGGGGAGCTTTAGTCGGTCAGCTTGGCTCTATGACATCTCCTTGCTTCTAGCGCGAGATATTTTGCTCCTGCACCTTTTCTATCGATAATATAGCACCTATATACCCTTTTCACATTTGAATGAGGTATTTCTCCACCTCACTCTACTACCTATCTCCTAAACCAGACTTACCTGCGCAATCTATCCGCCCACAAGCGTAGGGAGCGTCGTCTCTTAGTGACATTCACGAAATTTCTAGTATACAAAACACAGCTCTTTTACAACTCAGTGTCTTCCGAGTATCAACCATCATAATCCTAGCACATTTTATTATTATAAAAAATGTTATAACATATATATAATATAAAATAATTAATTACCTCCATATTATTAGGAAAATGTGCTTTTAAAAATTATAGTATCCTCATTATTATTATGTATATAATTATAATTATCTCCTTTGACTCATTTCATTAACAATATAAAGAACGTATATATAATTCACATTTAAATAAACCATAAATATATGTTTCGGTAAGATTTTGTATTTATATATATATATATAATAATTATATATAAGTTATATATATATTATATATAATAAATTATTAATATATATATATAATATATATATATTAATATATATAATATATACTATAATATATATATTATAATATAATCATATATATATATATTAATAAGTATATTAATTCATTATATATATATTATATTAATATATATAATATATATATATACTTATAACTATTATATATATAGAAATATTAATATATATATATATATAATATCTATATAATTATTAATATATATAAAACTCTTACAATATAAATATACATATTAATTAATATATTATCTAATATCTCCACGAATAAGAACACAATCTAATAATTATATTATATAATATATTATATATATTAATATAAATATATATATATATATAATATTATTATATATATAATATATATAGTTAATATATAATCATTATATATATAATACATTAATTCCTAATGATAATATAGATAACATAATTATTAAAACCACATATTATAAGTATATAGAAACTAATCAGGGAAATTCCATCAATATTAAAACATTATAAGCATCCCAAGTTTCTTAGCACGTGTTCGAGAGGACGTAGTACACCCACTGGAGCGATCCGCGGGAGTAACTTATAAGTATATTCTAAGAGGAGGAGACGTTGTTACTAGAATTCACTCGAAACTAAACTGCCTGTTTAATTTTATATTTTGTGATTTCCCTGATTAGTTCTTAAGTGGTTTTAATTTTAAAATTTCCTGAAATTTTAATCACTATAAGAAGTTAGAATTGTCTGTATTATAAGTTATCAATGATTTAAAAGAATTTGCATATATATATATATATATAATCTCTAATAATAATATTAAGGTATCTATGGCATTATTATAGTTTATATGCTATAGTTTAACAGACTTAGCAAGTCTATTACTAGAATAATATTATTAAGATTATTATAATATGTATTATTGAGGCATCTATGGCATTATTATTACTAGAATAATATTATTAAGGCATCTATGGCATTATTATAATTTATATGCTATAGTTTAACAGACTTAAAAAGTCAATTATAGAGGTTACATTCTTAATATTATAAATATCTATCACATCCTGCAATTGATAGTCTTTATTATTTAACTCAAAATTACTTTCAACGAATATAAATATAAAAGTCAGAAAATACATAAGACAAATCAAATCACATAGTTTGAATAACAAATCAAGTTTTAACACACATTTTATCTTTTGTATTTTATTAAAAGATAGGTGAAAAAACCTACGATGGAGAACCTGGTAAGATGGAAAAAAAAAATCTCAATATAATAGATAAGATAGTGAAAAGATAACAACAAGTAAATATCAAGAATAACTTTGAATTTCTTAATATTTAAATGTATTGATTATTTATACTATAATATTTTTTTACATAATCATTCAGGTTGATAAATAAGTCCAGGATTGAATTAGCTCACTAGATATTTGTACATTAATATAGATATATTGAAATATAATATTAATTCTTAATTATAGTATTGAATAATTTAATAACTAGTGTAATATTATACTATATATATATATTTAATTAATATATTAATATATATATATATATATGTAAATCCTCACTTTTTCTGTCCCTTATACGCATACACGAATTCTAATCATAGGAGCTAAACCAGTTTTGTTTGTTCAGTTTTGTAAAGTTAATAATGTCTTTATAATACAGACTGCTGATATATTTTCATATCTTACTGATTACCTGCAGTGATTTATTTTAATTAATTAATTATTTATAATTATTATTATATTTAATTAATATATTATATCTATATTATTATTATTATATTATTATTTATTTAATTATATTATTAATATTATTATTATATTATATATTTATTTATTCTCATTATCTCATTTTCATATTATTCTCACTCATTAATTTATTACATGTCTATCTATGATGTAATATGAGTATGGCTATCATCACATATCCGATAGATACTCTGTCAGGTAGTTCACTTAATAGAGTATTATAATTTTGGATGTTATATTTTTATTATATGTTAATATTAGTTGGTATTTTCTTGAACACATAGTTGGATTTATATTTTTATTTTATGATGCTCATAGTGATTAATTAATTTAGATTTCCTATTACAAACTTGCTTCAGCGCCACAGTCGGAAGTGCTTGTCTACTCTACTATCAGGTGATGTGGGTATTGAGCAATTACTATATATTATTATTACATTATTATTATATATTATTGTCTTATTTACTCAATTATTGTCGAAGAATTAAGCAATAAGATATTGAGTTAATTTTGGTTTGATTTGATTAAAAGTTACTTGCTAGGATTATTATTATGGTATTATTATGTAATTATTGTTATTAATTAATGTGGATGTTGTATGTATTATTGTAATATTTAGAGCATATATTATTACATCATTAGTCTCACTTGATAAATTTTGTATTATAATATCTAGTTAAATAATTTAATTATTAATTAAATAATATTTCATAATGATTAGATCCATTATTTTTTTTGTCTAGTGATTCACATATATTATATAGTACTTAATCCAAAGGATACGAGCAATAACTGAGTGTGATTGGAATCTCGAGTGAAATGTATATAGAGTCGATGTAGATCTCATATTATATAATATATTTGAGTCTCATTTGACTTAAACTTCACTGATTTAGCATACATAAATACATCCATATTAATTATTAAATTATATTATAATTAATTATTTATTATTTTACACACAAATACTTTTATATTTATCCAATCAATCATGATTGAAATACTTGTTGGGTATCTCCTCTTAGAGCTTAACAATGTGACGTCCACTAAATTTTTAACCGTATAATTAAAGGCGAAAATCAAATCACACTCAAATAACCGTTCTCTTATAAATTTTGTCCCTTTAATTGTAATAACATCATATATACACTATTATTCTTAATTTATTCGTCATTAATTATTAATATATAATTTATAATTATACCATATAAATAAATTTAACTAATTATATATTTATAAATTAATTAATATATAAATATATTAATATATAATATATACTATTAATATAAATTTAATATAATATATTATATGTATAATAATATATTATTAAATTAATATTTATCATTATATATATAATTTTGATATTAATCTAATTTGTATATCTATATATTATATCTTTATCATTTATATTTAAAAAAAAATATTGTTTAATATCATATTTAGATAAAATTAATATAAATTTAAAATAATATTATATATATATATGGACATAATAAATGGTTTCTTAATAATTCAGTTTTATGATAAAAGTTTTTTTCTTTTTTTCTAAAGGTTCTTTGGACACACATTATTTATAATGTTAATCAATCATCACAAATCTTCTCCAAGGTCATCCAGAATAGATGCTTCTGAGAGTTATTATACCGACTGTACAATTGAAAAGCGAAATAATGGTTCTTTACTATAATTAGTACGCATATATATATATTAATACTAATTATATATTATAATAATTATATATATAATAATATATTATTATATCATTATTTATATCACATATATATATATAATATATATATATATATAATATATATATTATATATATTATATATTAATATTAATAATATATAATATATATAATATTATATAGTATATATATAATATTAATATATATTAATATAATTATAAATATATATATATATTAATATAGTATATATATATAAATATAAATATATATATAATATAATTATTATATATATAATATATATATATAATAAAATATAATTAATATATATATATTATAGTGTAATGGTGAGGTGATGATGATTGAGAATGATAGAGATAAGGATTTAGTGATTTATATTCATTCTATGAAATACTTATAACGCCATATTAAAAGGAATAGACCAATCGAGTTTCCAGAAAGTATTAAATGAATATTTTGATATGAAAATGGGGCGAAATCACCTGAAATATGTGTATGCCAGTATCACTAATATTGTAAACTTCATATCACCATCGTTTATATTGTATCTAACATTATTATTATATCTTTTAATCTATATTAAGTACAAAATTAATATATAAAATTACGAAATTATTTTTATATAACTATTTTAAATGTATAAGAAAACAGTATTTTGCAAGTGACAATTATATAATAATAAGATTATTACTTAAGTATAGTAACATTATATACAAATACAGCAGAAATATTCAAATATGTTCTCTTAGCATAATATTATAGTTTAACTAAACATATTTGGAAATTTCTAGTTTGTAGATTATAATATTTCTGTTCTATACAAGTGGTTCTTAAACTGAGGTCCGCGTACCACCGGGAGTTCGCGAAGGCTTCATGAAATTCTAACATTTTTTGCAATTAAAATAGAAAAAAATAAATATAAATTGTAAATATAAATAGCAAAAAAGAAATATAAATTTTGTTGGAATTAAATTCAGTTTTCTTTGGCATATATTAAATTAGCCAAATATTACTTTACGTTTCTCAAATATTTATTTTTCAATATTTTTTTAATTTAAAATATGCTTCCCTTCTCTCCTTATATTTTTAAAATAGGACCATTCAGGAGAAACTTCTAATAAAATATTTAAATACTTCATGACAGTTATAAATTTATTGTACACTTATTCTTGGTGGTTCGCTGAAATAAAAAAATCAAAGGAAAAAAAATATTTATGGATCCCGCGAAATCAAAAAAAAAATATTTAAAGAGGGTCCTTGCTAAGAAAAGGTTAGGTAGCGCTCTACAGCAGCTTATATACAGTTGGTGCCACCAATCCTGAATATTTTGGATCCCACCTCGTATACCACTAGTGAAGTTGCAAAATAAATTTTTGTCTTCTAATATTTAGAAATCATTTACCATCTTTTAATTTGTATTTTCAGTAAACTTCATATTAAATTTACTCCTAGTACAGCAGTACTAACCACATTTCACATCTTTCTCATTTCATATTCACAAACAGAAGCAATTATCTAAATGTTATATATTTGATTAATCTAGTTAAGGTAACCCATCAGGTGTGAAATAAGTCCTCCTTTAAATTAAACCCAAAAACTAGGTTTATGTACCCCCTATAGGCTTATAATATAATATATAATATATAATATAGGGTAAAATAACTCTGCTAGAGTATGAATATGGTATTAAAATGACACGTTTTGAAGTATAAGAAAGTATATCATATTACCATATATAATATTATAATAATATATGCTAGAGATATATAATATATATATATTATTATATTTCTCTTATAACTATATATACATGTTACTATAAATATAATATATATATAAGCTAGAAACAATATATAAATTTGATTTATTACTTTTCTCTTAAATATATATACATGTTATATTATATATTATATATATATATAACTTATAATCTTTGAAACGAAGCGTCATATAACAAATAGCTTATTATATATAAAAATAAATGTTCCTTATCGATATTGCTCTAAATCAGTACCTAACCATCCTGAGTTATATCGCAGAGGTTTTTGAATCACCCTATTGTATATATTAATAATATATATAATATACTATAATATAATCATATATTATATATATATATTAATAATATTATATATATTAATATAATATAATATATATATATTAAAATTAATATATATTAATTATATTATATTATCATATAATTATATTATTAATATTAATATAATATATATATATATATATATTATATATGATAAATAAAATATATATAATTATAATAATATATATTATAATAATATAACTATTATATAATATAGAGGGTGATTTCATACAATAAACCTCTGGCGAAAAATCATCGAGGGGTCATAGATAGAGCCCAAATCCGATAAGTAGAACAACATTATATTATATAAAATAAGCTATGTTTGTATGTAATAGCTTCGTTCAAGTTTACGGGATGATGTAAAGGTATATACCTACACTATAGTTGCTTCTGTTTGTTTAGACTGCCGTTCCCGTATTAGCTTCGTAATCACGGAGAATTTTTAAGGAATTACTTAATGTTCTAATTATGTATGTGTGCGCTCAAGCGATACATCTGTGTACTACCGAAGGGTTGATAAGAGATTTAATCAATTAGGTAGTTTTGTTAACACTAACGTCTATGTTGTTTTGAACTGCGAGAAATAATATTGTAAACCGCAATAAAAATGGTCATGCTGTTATTATAAAATCATTTTATTAGGGGTAATAATTATACAGGAGGTGTTCAACAAGTGTCTGCCCTGTAAACCTGATCTACATTTCGTTTATAACAATGCGCACTGATAAATCATTGGCCTGTCGACTCTTAACTGAAATCTATCCTCCTCACTTACTGTTGATCTGAATTTGTTATTCAATAATCGCAAGTGAATTATCTCGCTGAATCATTACAGTAATTTCACCTTCTTCATTGATTGAAATTTAGACTGGTTAATGTACCACAACTCTTCACATGCCCCTAAAGAAAATAAAATCTAGGGCGTGACGGTCGGCGATTCTTATGAGTACCACGCAATACAGGTCCAATTTCTCCTATCTACATTATTGTCAGTGTAGACTCACTGATTCAGATGCGACCATGAGACTTGGTGCTGAAGTGCGCATGGAGCGGAGAGCCATCATGTTATTGAACCTACAATAGTACCTCTTCGGGTCGCAAGTAGTGATATATGTCAGTCCATTAGAGCTGCAGGGAAATGAGTGTTCGGAGTAGTTTAGCTATGAGTACGACAAGATAAATCCTATTCCCCAAACGGTGTGGAATGATGACAAGGTTTCAAGCACATAACCCCAAGATTCCCATTCCAGATTCTTTAAAGGTAAATTATCGGCCTGGTGAACTCATGATGAACATTGTCGTGACGAATTCTCCATCATACCTCGTAATATATGGTTTGGCTGTTTTCTGCTGTTGAAAGTAATTGCCATCATGTGTGAAGCTACTGCACTCTAATTCGAGTACCAAGACATGTGAGCAGGTATATATGAGCAGTATTAATTCGATGCTTATTACCTAGTTGCAGTAAACCACTCAGGGCATATATTACGCAACACGGGGTGAAAGAATCGAATTTGGCCTCAAGTCCTTTGTAACATATCTGTAGGTATATGGAATGCAATTAAGGCCTTTGCCTTGCAAGACCTGAAACCACAGACGTTTGATTTGAAATCATGAACATGGGCAAATGGCGTGTGTGGCTAGTCGACGGGTCGTGTTTGGTGCGGATCTTATGACTCTCTAAGCTAAACCTCTTTCTTCTAAACTGCATGGAGCCTCGTATATCGAAAAGTCTTAGTTCCCTCCAATGCACACCGCCGATGTGACGTAAAACAGGGTCCCATTTAATCTCGATAAGGCGGCTGATTCGAAGGTGAAGCAACATTGTGTGTGATGGTGAGTGATCATGATATTTCTGAGTGTGAAACCAGTCATTCTTCTAGTAAATCTATAAGTTGTGCCGCTTACATTTCGTTTATCTAATTATTCACGTTCGTACTCGTAAATCGTATACACATTATTCAAATGTCGTGATTAATTCTCGGGAAAGAGTGTAGTGGATCCCATTCGTAATCGATGCCTTAATTTACACTGTAACTGAATCAATACAATGTAGCGCACGCACAAACACATTAAAATTGAGTTAACCTAATCGTTCCGGTAACCTACATGCTACCGACACTGTCATCATAAACTAAACTCAAGTGTTAAACCTTCAATCGTTTAATATCCCGTAAAACTCTTGAAATCCAAGCGCTCTATACAACTATACAGATTTATTTAACAAATAAATTGATTTCCTTATTCGTTTTTGCTCCTCAGACCACTTCCTCTCACTAAGTTTCGTAGTCGCAGAGAGTGATTTTATTTTGATAATATCACCTAACCTATATTAATTAAATATATAATATAATACTTCATTGTAATATCGCATTTATTTATATAGAACTATATATTATAGAACTAAAATTTTATATATATGAGTTGAACTTACTATTACTATATATTCATATCTTATCTATATTAATACTTATATATATATATATATCCATTTTATTATATATACTCATATATATAAATACTCATAATATATACTTTGTTTAGCCGATCGATAATCATATATATATAAACACCTCGTTGCAAATCGTAATTGTAGAATCAAAGTTATATATTTAAATCTCGTTGCAAATATTGTCATGATACCAAAATTATTATAAAAAGAGAAAACCTAATCAAATAAATCCTCAGTAAATCCTAGTAAATCAGTAAAAGCTTTCTTTAACCTTTCGTGTAATTCCTATATAATCACTACAAATTTTCCAATTTAAGGATGAGAGATTATAACACAAGCTGTAGCATCTTTTCTCTGTAATATAATCACAAGTCTAGATATGTTTCCATATTTTTTTCCACCATAATTCACTAACTAATATTTACCAACCCTAATTAAATCTCAATATAAACTTAAAAAGTCACATTAATAACTTGAACCCAATTATGATTCCAGTAAATAGTGAAACAGTGTGACGGGTCAAATCGCCATGAGCGTGAGGAGACTTCCATCAATATTTATTGTCTAGCAGGATGTCTTGGTCTTCAAGTTCAAGGTGACAAACGCAGTACATACGTTTGAAACACGCAAAAGACGCCACACATGAATTTCCAGCAATTTCAAATATAATCACAATACTTGGAAGAAAAAAGTCACTACGTCATCTATGTTATATGTTAACGTTATTCTTATAAGTTTAAAAATGCTACCGTGCGTTTTGATTTTCGCTGGTAAAAGTACACAACAATGTTGTCCTAAAAACGTACATGAAGCACTACGAATACTTTTGATCATAAATCACTTCTAAAATAGTGGTATAAGGGAAAGCTTATGCCAACCATTGTCGACAGGTGAAAATGATTCCGCAGCTATGATATTGGCATCGCCCATTTTAAATTTCAGAAGGCTGTCCAAAGGCATACGGCAGGCATTTGGTGCGATTAGCATCGATTAATCATTTAAAATTTTTTTTAACATATATAATATAATAATAGTATAATAGTGCAGAAGTTAATTAAATATTATATAGGGCGTATTATATATATATATATATATATATATATAATATAATGTATATATATTTATATATAATATTTATATATATATATTATCATATATATATATATTAGGTATTTATATCTATTTATTTATAATAGTATATATTATAATATTATATATATACTATATAATAATTTTTAAAGGTATTACACGCCAAAAGTAAGGCTCGAGCCGACGTGTAAACAGAAGCGCGGGCGATTTCCTAACCCGTAGGGGTAGGGGGAGGAGGAACATCCCCGCGACAACCATACATACGCAAAGAGCAGGGGGTTTCCTGGGACGCCCCTCCCAGGGGGGGAAATAGTCCTACCTGTCGTTCCCCGGAAGGCCGAGAACAACCCCGACTACTGCCATCTTTGCGGTTACCCTGGGGTATTACTTTAGTTAAAAAAAAATTATTAAAAAAAAATAACTTTTACTTTGAACTACAAATTAACTTCAAAACCACAACTCAAACTCGATATAATTAAAAAAAATTTTATTGTCCAAACAATGGTCGACACATTTTTTTAAAAAAATGTTCCAGGATGTTGCACATAAGAACTTATTCGAAAAGGAGAAAGAAACATTTTTTAAAAAACCAGTTGAGAAGGTAATTTTTTTTTTTTGCTTCTCTACCTATACTCCTGACAAGTCACGAAGTAGTTAGCGGGTAGAGGTCACCTAGTCGAGGTTAGGGTGTCCAAAGAGTCCTACAAGATCATACCGCCTCAACTAATCTTCATTTGGATAGCTAAGCTTTCCATGAGCTAAAATGATGGAGTTTTTCTCTTTCTAGCTAATCGTATTGGTCAAAAGGTAAATACACTCTTGAGTACGCCATCTCAAAGGTGAAAAAAGGTTCAAACAATGAACCTAGGACTCATTCACATCAAATATTAACAATTACAATCATTTAGTTGCGTTTTATTGCACATAAATATCTTATTTGGAAATATATATAATATTTTATCTATTATAATATAATATATATATATATGAATTAAGATAGAGATAGCATATAGATAAGTCTTTTAGAATGCAAGAATATTATATATATATATTAATATTATTAATTATATCATTAATATATATACTAAATATATATATATATATATATATATATATATTATATATATATATATATATAAATATAATTAAATATAAGTATATTTACAATATTTATATATAAATAAATATATTATATACTAAATATACTATATATCTATTATTATATATTATATAATATATATAATAATATATAATATATATAATATATATATATATATATAATATATTATTATATATATATATATATAATAATTAAATAATATAATAAAGCTTAAATTATTAATATATATACGTATATATAATTATATTTATATATTAATATTAATATATTAATATAATTATATATATATACCCTTAAATAATTATAATATATATATTATATTAATATATATATTATATATATATATATTATATATAATATCTTTGCAGAATATATTAATATATAATAATTATCTAATTAATATAATATCATTATTATATATACTATATTAAATATATATATAATATATCATATTTTTATATATATATAAATAATATATATTATATATAATATATATAATTAATAATAATATATATATTATATATATTTATTAAATTTATATCATATATAATATACATATTAATATATATATACAGAGGTGTGGCTCAATAGCCACTTTCTATATTTCTATATTCTTAATAATATATAATATATAATACATAAAAGTGAAGTTCCTGTTATATCAGTTAACTTAATATAATTACCGTTATTATCACGGAAAAGTTAAGTTGCGTGATCATATCTATTATTCCGTTTCTATTTAGAAAGGAAAAGTAACGAAAGTGCCAGTTACTATATTACGTTACTTATAATACCCGGTTACTTTTAAGCTTAAATAATATGACATTAATTACGGTATGCTTAAGGAATTTTATATGATTTGTGTACTAAGGTACTGGCAAGATTTTTCCCACATTCATACATCTTATTTTGATTAACAACACTATACCTCATCGCTGATAGGGACCCCTATCGCGCACTCAGTGACTTAGTCCTCCTTTTGAACATCTTCACACTATAAACTGGAATTTAATTGGTCAACTATAGCCATCAGCTTTAACCTAGCCATTTATTACACACTTTTACTACTACACTTTGCATATCCTGATTTACTATTTTCTCCACTCTACATACATATATTAACTAAAATCCATTTAAACCCTATAAAACTTCTTTCAGCGGCTGACCCGTTATCAATATAACTTCACAACCTATAGAGGACCTAGTCCTCACTATAAAACAACCTAAATCTTTTAGCTTTTACTTATCGTCGCAAACGTTTTCTAAACACTTTTACCAACATTGGAATATCCTGATCCAAAATATGATTAGCAAATGCTGTATTATAAACTTTCATATTCACCACACAAACCAAATCGTTTCATGTAATAGATAGGGCATCCTGCTACTACTCTTCCATACTCCATCAATTCTAACCGAGATTGTGGAGTCCAGATTCGCTGAGTCCGCGAGTCCGGGACGATCGTTAAATTTATGTGTATATTAGATGATTAGTGAGTCGTGAGTTCTGGAAGGCGGTGTCGAGAGTACGAGTCGGAGCGATATTTTTGAAGAAGGGGGAGTCGATAGTCACGGAGTCGGAAAAAATTTGAAATGACTCTCACACAACCTGATTCTTCATCACCGCATCCCCTGTCATTACTATACCTAACTATCATAATTATTTTATCATATACAACCGATTCCATATTACAAATTAATGAATAAAACGCAATGAACACGATAGCACATCCTGCCCTCACTCCGCTAACATAATTTTATATGCGAAAAATTTTTACCTCAATAATATATTTTATTACACATCGCTTTACTATCTTGTCAATATAAAATAACTTTTGATTCCATTCAGAAGTCTTAAACCAACTTACTAACACTCATATTATTCATCAATAACACTGCCTAATAATAAGAGCTTCCGTATTAATTAAATTTCATACGCTCTTTGGCAATACAAAAAAAAAAAAAACTAAATAGAATTTATTCTTCTCATCCCTCATTTTTCTCAAACATTTTTTTCAAGGTAAAATATTTGAAATAACCCACATGCTTCTACCACTTCTTAAAAGCCACCTTGTTCTATGACACATCAGTCCTGTCAGTCACGTCGAATGACGCTTTCTTTTCGGAGACTCTAAATACCTAAAGTTATAAATTTTTTTATCTCCGTTTTCTATTTGATTTATATTCTAATGGTTCCAATACTTTCATATTTCACTTCAATTATAACTATTAATCCCTATAACTTACCTACCTATGTTATCTCTTATATTCAATATTAACCTCTTATTATATATGGTTATTAGTAACTTATAAGCTTTTCTAATTAACTCTTATCTCCGGGTCATCCCTTCGGAAGTGCACTTATGACATCTCCCACATAAAAAATTTTGTTTATCTAGTTCATATTCCAATCACATTCACAATCACCGATCTCTACTTTCCAAGTTTCTTTTTGATACATTTCCCCGGTTATTTTTCATCTATACCACTTTTGCTATGTATTTTAATACCTATTTGCTTAAACAACCATTCTCGTAATGCCTCTACACATTCCAGATATCCTCTTAATTAATTAGTACATCTATTATTACTATGCTGTATCCCTACCAATACTACTCTTTCTCGCACCGAGTCATATGCTCCACACACATTCACTATCACTTCTTTCTCATTTACTGTTGCAAACAATTAGCGAATAGTCTAGATATTTCGAGAGTGTTGTTTAGCCACCACACTCTTGTTCTACCATTCCTATTCTCATCAGTTCGACAAGTATCCTAGCTCTTCTATATCATTATTTAATCTATTTAATAATATTTAATTCTTGGTCAGAATGCAAATTCCCCAATATTCCTCCTACATTAAGTATATCTTAGGATATATATATCTCAGGGACTATAAAGTATTACCCTATATAAGTAAACAATTAGTAATTTATGCTAATATAAGGATATAAGGTATATTTCCATAAATGTCATCTAGTGTAAGTACAGGTAAGATATCACGTATGTAAGGGTATAGTGGTCACTCATTGATGATATCTTATAAAATATATATATATATATTATATATAATATATATATATATAATATATATAAAATATATTATCATATAAATATATATATTATATATTATATCATAATATAATATACTATAATATTATTAGATATATTTAAATATATATATATATATATATTATATAAATATATATATAGTATATATACTATATATATATATATATATATATATTCTATTCTTACTTATATATTAATATATTAATATTATCATAAAATTAATAAAAAGGATTTTTTTAGCTTGATCGGAGGTGGTCAAATTCTATTATTAGGACTATCAGCATTCAAGAAAGTCGAACAATAATGTAACGGATACTTAAAAAGTAACGGAGAAAAAAATAACTTAACGTTTTTCCAGAGCGGTACATGAAAAGAAAAAGTATTAACGAAGATCCGAATTACTTACTATATCATTAAATATAATAGCCGTTACTGAAAAACTAGTTCCGTTAGTAACTGAGTAACGGAGTAAGCACGGAATCGTGCCGCACACTCTGTAAATATATATATAATATAAATATTAATATATATTATATATATAGTATACTATAATATATATATATATATATATATCCTATATATATATATATACTATAATATATATTATATTTATATATACTAATATTATTAATATAAATATTATATTACATTAGGTCACTATAATATATAAATATATTATATTTATAATTTTATTATAATTTTTAATAATACTAAATATATATTTATATAATAATTAATATTTATATTTTACCTATTATTATACTTATCAATATATATATATAATATAATATATATATATATATTATATATGATATTTATTTGATATCAACTATATTATAATATATATATATCTATATTATATATATTTAACTATATATATTATATATATATATTAATATTTTATTATTCCTACTTGTTGAAAATAATAACTAGCTAAATTATTGTTACTATCAATTTTCCAGTCTTTAGTTGCATTTCCAAAAATGAAGACTTTGTATTGTTCTTTAAACTTATTTTTATTCCTTCACAAACGTTAAAATGTCGTATAGGACAAATGCGGTCATTTACATGTGAGCTTCTAAATTTCACTTTCCTTCTTTAAATTTTCAATCACGAATAATTAATCTTCATTCTTTTCATTCAGATATATCCTTCTCTCTCTCTCTCTCTCTCTCTCTTCTCTCTCTCTCATCTTCTCTCCCTCTCTCTCATATCTCTCTCTTCTCTCACTCTCTATTTGCTCAATCTCTCTCTCTCTCTTCTCTCACAGACCTCAAGTTTGTTTTCAGTTTTTTTTTAATTTATTATTTTATAATTATATTAATTTCCTTTTAATATCATTATTCTTTTCACCATGGTTTAATACTTCAAGATATTTTACTATCTATATTTAAGTATTCTAAAACCAAACGAAACGATTTTATTAGGTACAGTTGGCATTGGATTACCTTATTGGGCTGCTTTTTTCCACCATTTGTTTTTTTTTGCACACATCGTTATGCATTAATTATTTACTTTTTTTTGACATTTATTTAATAATCAGGACACAATATATATTTTTTCGTCTTGGTTTTGGGCCCACTTGGGGCCACCCCGCAAAGTGTTTAACGCGACCTTGGGGCTGGCAGCAATTAAAAGTTCTTAAAAACATTTCGATTTAATTGCTGGAATCAAAAAAAACTCTGAAAATCATGTACAGTTTCAGCTTTGCTCGTAATTGGAACAATTCGTGTATTGTCTCTTCGAACCACGGACCACAAACTCTCAATAGGGTTCATTGTTCAGGTGTAATTTCCAAGCATGGAGTTACCTTAAACGCCATTCTGTGCGAAACCAATTCTTACTGAACTTCCGCTGAATGACACAGCGCGGAGTCCTGTTGAAAAACCAAGGTCTATTGCCAAACCAATCCCTTGTTTGAGGTGGTAAACGAGTTTGTAGGTACATTTATATACTTATGCTGGTCTATGGTGCCTTCAACAATCATCAATCGACTTGGGCCCTGAACAGAAATGGCACCCCACACCATGATTTTCTGTGAAATCTTAATCGTTTTTTTTCAGGCATTTGGGTTAAACCTCACTGATCGCCTTCCACGGCTCTGCACACGATCTATAAGCCAAGCAATGTTTGGATTCAGTCAAAGTAATACAATTGAGCAATATAAAACACATAGAAGTAGGAAAAGCATAGAAGATGAATGCAAGTAGTCAACCAATACAGAAATTCATGCTAAAACCATAGATGTTGACTAATTCAGTAATAATGATTATTTTCAAGTGTCATTGCGATTTACTAATTAACAAATGCTCTTTTATGAGTGAATAAAGAAATAATAGCTATCTGATCAACTCTTTCTCCCCCCCAAAAATTTTTTTGGCCCCCCATTGCTCAGAAAGTCCAATGAATATGAGTTCTGAGCCCAGGCATTACTTGCCCGTTTCATTTCTAAAAGTTAGTCTAGGCTTCTTTCTTGGACGATAGGCTTTTTAAATCAGTCACGTCAAATCTCCTATTGGCTTTTCTTCTAGAAATAATAATCCCTCTGCTGATAGAACATTGGAAGCTTCCTACATGATAGTCTTCTATTTTTCAGAGCAATTTGAACTATTTTTATGCCTGCAGCCGGTGTTGTTTTTTCTTTTTCTTTCACATTATGCCAGCCCTATTTGAAGCTCTCAACTGTGCCGTATTTCATTTCTTCTTTAATATTACTAACTGTTTGAGTTGAAACCCCAAAGTTTGCTGCATTTCTTTTAAGAGTTCCAGTTTTCAATTCAAAAATATAATTTGTCCGACTTTCGTGACTCAAATACACTAACTTTACCCATATTTGGATCACTTTTATAAACTACCAAAATATCTGAAAATAATGGTATTATTATTATAATACAATACACCACTAGTATACACTAATTTATAACAAATAATAAAAGGGGTAAAACATCGATAACACACACACTCCCGAAAGCAGGACTGCAAAGAAACATGAAAGTATAATTAACAATGAGCAATACACTACATGAGCCACCGTTGTGAGATACAGCCACACAATACTTTTAAGTTTGGTAAATAAATAGTAAAATATTTATATTATCCTCGTGTTAAGAAAATAATTTATAAATTTAAAAATTTAAATATGCTTAACATTCTTCTTCAATATAGGAAAAATTTTAAAAAATCATAATAAATATGCCAGTACTTATAAAATATATTAGTTATATTTATTATATATATATCTATATATATATATTTACATATATATTATATATATATATATATATATATAATATATATAATATATATAATAGATTAATATATAATATATATTTTATATGATTATTATATAATATATATGTTTAGAACCTGGTGTTAATGTATGTTGTTTTTTTTATGATTTATCCTTGCACATGTTTAGAAATAATCATTTTATACTAATTTATTAGTGGTAAATTAATGCATAGCACAGGAACGTATGTCTACAAAAAGTGAGAGCTGGAATATAATAAAGTATTGTTTCAAAATCATAAACTTACATTAAGCCTAAAAAAATTAAAAAAAAGAAAGTAAGCCTCCTTCAGTTTTTAGGCTTTAATTAATTTGAAATTTGGAGACCGCAATTTTTTTTCAAGCTCATTTTTCGAACATTTTTTTACGTTTTTATTTTATAACACATTAGTTCAAACACTTTTTTGAAAATCGTCGAAAATCAGCTGTTGTCGTTTTGACATAGGGCCGTATTTATATACCCCTTTTCTCTTCCTTTCGTCAAGTGTTCCCTTCGAATCCTCCCTTAACGTGGTTTTGTAAGTTAGATATTTATGATACGATCACCTTGAGAAATTTTTATGTAAGGAACTCTTGACGTCGCAAAATACTTGGCGAAATCTCTTCCTTAGTCAAGGTAGCTCTGAACCAGGGATGGCAATTTTGGTGATTTTTTTTATTTTTTTAAAAAAAATCAATTTGTGATTTTTTTTGAATTTTTTTTGAATATTTTTGATTTTTTGATTCGTAACGTCACGTGAAAATAAATTCCAAGTTAAAATAATATATCCTTGATGGTTATGGAATGGTGAAGAACAAAGTAGAAAAATAAAAAAAATCAACAAAAATCACAAACTTGATTTTTTTATTAAAAAAATCAAAAAAATCACAAAATTGCCATCCCCTGCTCTGAACCAACCTTGACCTCTGTTAAGATTTGGTTTTCCGAGCGGCAGCCATCTTGTTTTTTTTATTTTTATACAATTTGTCGCTGTTATTATTTAAGTTTATATCATTGTTGGTCATTTATTATGTAAATGATTTTGTCAATATATACTTTCGGTGTAAGAAAAACCAAACTATATAATGTAGGCCTCACACCAAAGAAATAGGTCAACGTGCATACTTGCCGACGGTCTAACTTTAGTGTAAGCAGCAGATGATATTTTTTTTTATAAGTTTATCATTACTTTATTTAGCTAGGTACGTTCAGCCTACGGCTATGCAGATCAAAGAAAGAGCAACTAATGTGAAGCAACATATCTTCAATTCTCATAGTATTTTCAAACGCGTTTAGATTATTTCATTAACTTTTTTTTCTTTTTATATTCTATCAATTTGCATTTCCAATTAATATAAATATACTTTTATTTTGTTTAGTTTCATTTACTTTGTGTTCATTGGTTATTGGTCTTGACGTCATGAAAATATGCTGACGTTTTTCCTTGAAAACTGTTTTCGATAAGGTAGCTCCCGAATAAAGGAAAGGGTGTTTTATAAATAGCAAATTTTTTTTTAAGATTCTTATGCAGTGGAGGAATTTTTATCTGAGGCTACCTTTACGGAAAGTCAAAACGTTTTTCAAAGTTGATTCATAAATACGGGCCTAAGACTACGTCTTAATAAAGGAATGTAAATTAAATCACATAGACATTCCTAGCGATCTTTGTAAAAATAAAATAATTACATATAGAAATAATTCGTATCTTCCTATCGTTATTTTCTATGCAATATTCTAGACGTATCTATATAACTTAAGACGTATATAATATATATATATATTATATATATATATATATATATATTAATATATATATATTATATATATATATATTATATATATATAGGGAGGGACTTTTCCATTTAAAAAGGAGTGTTTAACCGATATACTATGCGGACGGAGCGATGTAATCGTTTTTTTTTTTCGATTATTTCAAGGCAATAGAGCGTGAGGGTTGAACAAAAGTTTTTTTTTTTTTTTTTTAAACTAAAGGAAATACCAAGATTAAACACAAAGCTAGGAAAGAGTCAGGTCTCTCGGCCTCAGCGGGGGACGACGGGGGGGACTTCGTCACCTCTTCCCACCGTCGCTCGAGCCCCTTAAAAAAATAAATAAAACAAAAATTAAAAACAAAATTAACATATAAAATTAACATGACTATAGATAAACA
>JABUQX010074729.1:25000-37109 GCA_015478945.1 Trachelipus rathkii | reverse complement strand
CCCAAAGCTTGCAGTACATGAAGTTAATGACCACGTTAGTTTTTTTTTTTGTCTTCATGGGTCAATTTGACCCAGGTTAATTTATTGTCCTTCCTTACTTAGCCCTTATGAGTCTTAACCTTGTGCCATGATTTTAGGCTCTTGCCTTGCCATTACTGGGTCAAATTTGGCCCACCATTTTTTATGCCCACTCGTGGGCCACCCGTCACATATTTCGTTCCTAACTTGAACGATATGTAGGTAACGTTCTACTGACCTACACACACACACACACACACAATCAACAACACACCACTACACTATATCCACACTCACTATGAACTTATACACACATCACTATGAAACCTAGACAACACACATGCCCTTGGTCTGTCCAGGGTCAATTTGACCACGGGTATTTTTTTGTCCTTCCTTTAGGTGCCTTAGCCCTTTTGATGTCTTAAACCTTGTTTGACCATGATATTTTCGCCCTTGACCTTTCAGATACCATGGTCAATTTTGACCACGGATAACTTGATGGCTTTGGTTCCCAATCACCGTAAGAAGTACCTAGGGAAGTTCTATTAGTGTTATCTATGAGTATTAGATGAGTGCCAGGTTGGTGCAGGGAGTGCAGTGAGTGCCAATGAGTTGCCAATGAGTGCCAAGTTGAGTGCCAATGAATGCCAAGTGAGTGCCACATAGTGCCAAGTGTGCCACATAGGGCCAACTGAGTGCCACTTTTTTAAGCTTTTCTAGCTCCTAGCCCGATAGCCCTATTATGGGTGTCTACCCCTAGGTATAAGGTATGAGGATTTCGACTTGGTGTATATTAACCTGCTGTGTTTCCTTATATGAGTTAGTCTTTTTTCTATCACTATATAGATATATATTATATATATATATAATATAATAATAATATTATATATATATATATATTTATATTATTATATTATATATATATTATATATATATATAATATATATAATATATATATTACCTGCACCCACCTACACACATACACTATGACACTTAAACACACTATGACACTTATACACACTAGGACACTTATAAGCGCTTACACTTCCATAGACACTTACATTAAATCATATACACTACACTCACACCCACACACAGATACACTTACGTTTACATCACACACTGTATTTGATGCTAACTGTGCCTCAACTTGATGCCTCAGCATTTATGCCTCAACTTTGGATTGCCCAACTTTGAAGGTTCCATCTTTGATGACTCTCTTTTGATGAGTCATCTTTGATACCGTCTATATTGATAATTCATCTTTGATGAAATTCATCTTTGATGGCTATCTCTACCCTACCATTAAAGAACAGAGTTAAATTAATGTCTTCCTAGTTCATGCGTACCACAGGGCGCCGCATGCGGACCTCCGCGCGCAAGGTGACAAACCGCACCCCGCAGTGCGACCCGCCGCGTTCCCACCCGCCGCGTCCGCCGCCTGCGCCCGCAGGCGCAATATCCCCGCACGAATGAAAAATATATATATATACTAAGAGTCATTCATTTTTATTTCAACTTAACATTTCAAGAATTTCTCTTTTCAAATTTATATGGGTCTATTCATTTTTATTCATACTTAAACATTTTTTATTAAAAAACAATTCGCGAACCTAAAACTGTACTCATTCGACCTATTATTTATCATATATTTATTAACACTATTTTTACTTAATACTTTTTAAATTTTTAAATTGTATGTAGAAGAAAAAACCAGAGTGTCTGATGTATAAACATTTTTATTTTACTACAATTGTACGAAATTTTTATAAAACATTAACTTTACATACCTTAAAGCAGTAATAGTAAATCAATAGAGGTGTTACTACCTAACAGGGGATTAGTATGCTTTGTTTTACTGCTTTACAGCTTTAACTATGTTTTACTGCTTTAACTTCTGCTTTACTGCTTTTACTCTTATGTATTTACTGCTTTAACTCCATATTTATTAAAATTATACATACCTAAAGCAGTAAATCCATAATCAATAGAGGTGTTACCTAACATCTTAAAGGATTAGTATGCTTGTTTTATGCTTTACTTGGCTTTAACTTTTGCTTTAAACTGGTTTGCTTTTTAACTTCGTGCCTTACTGCTATAAAACGGCATGAAACGATACATAACTTAAGCGTTAAAAGGCAGTAAACATAGGAGGTTTTTTAACTAACCCATCTAGGGGGATTAGTTGACTATTTGGTTTTTATGCCCTTTTTACTTGCTTTAACTTTCTGGCTTTACTGTTTATTTCTGGCTTTTACTGCTTTAACTATAATGTTATACTGTATTAACTATTTTATTACATTAATGTTTTTATTTTGTTTTAATACTTTTTATTTATTTATATTATTTTATATTATTTTTTATTATTTTTATATTTTTATTATTTTTATTTTTATTTTTTATATTATATTTATTGTTTATACTTCATGCCTATTGTTATTATTAATTAGAACACACATTCACTAGGACACTTATACACACATTCACTATGACACTTATTCACCTTCACTATGCGCCTTACATTTACCCATGAACTTACATTCTACACTTATTAACACACGCGGTTCACACACAACACACACACACACACACACACACACACACAACATTACAATTATTAACACACTATGACACTTACACACATTCACTATGACACTTCACTACCCATAGACACTTACATTTACACTCACACACAGATTACTTACCACACGCAGATTTACTTACACTCACCACAATTTACTTACACTCACACAAGATTTACTTCCACTCACACACAGATTTACTACACTCACCAGATTACTACACTTCACACAGAATTCTTACAACCAGATTTACTTACACACCACAGAGATTACTTCACACACACACATACACACACACACACCACACAACGCACACACACACACACCACGCACACTCACTTACACATATATTTTATAATTTTATAAAACATTTTTGTTTTAATTAAACACGTACATTTATATTACCATTCAAATATACTAAATTATTCAATTTCAAAACTTCTATATAAATTCATCTCTATCTCTTGAACAAAGAATTTACTTATTAAACTGTTAATACTTTTTGTTTATAAATTTTACAACTATCAAGTTTTAAAATTACTACAATTGTACGACATTTTATTAAAAACATTAATTTTTACGTACCTTAAAGCATAAATCAGTAAATCAGTTAAGGTCAGGCCCCTAGCACCCCTCTCACCAAGCTATGCCACGTTTTGTTCCATTGACTTACTGCTTTACATCATCTTTTAGCCATGTATAAGTATAAAATAACAAAATAAGTTCTTCTCCGCTAACATAACATGTATTTTATTAAAATCTTTCTAAGTTTCTTATTTAAAATAACAATTATTCACTTAATTTATTATTATTAAATTCTATGATTAACTAAAATATTTCAAAGTTTTTTAAATAATTCGGAATTTTCTTTATTATATTATTATTATTATTATCTTGTACATTGACAATTCCATCACGAAGAAAACACAACAACCCGCAATCCTTACAGATACGAAACTGACTTCTACTCTGAAAAAAATGTTTTTTGTTTGTTTTTAAGGATAATCCTTTTTGTATCCGGGGCGATTTAGGCCTAATTCCAGGTCAAAATATATTTCAAAATGACCTTTTTCTGTAAAATGTGGCGCATAACTACGTTAGCCTAATTTAGGCGAAATTTAGGATAAGCCTTTTTGTATTCCCACGCTGATTTAAGCCTAATACCAGTCAAAAGGGAATTCCAGTATAGACAAGAATCGAGAATTAAATTTTTATTATTTTATAATAATATTTCAAACTGAAACATGCTGGTTCGGTAAGATCCTTTAAGCGGGTAAGAAGGAAATGTTTACCTTTCTGTGAGTGGACGGGGTAATCCTTATCTTCTATATGACCTCGTATGTGATTTGGTCGAGAATTATTTATCGCTTTTTTGGTTTTAAAGTATGAAAAAACATGTTTTTCATATCTAACCAAGTTTCGTTTATTTAAGCTCTTAACATACATGTAAATATTTATTTAAGAAAGTAAAAATTAAGGATAATAGAAACTTTACTACATATTTAGCATAAATTATGTTTTATAATATATGATTTATATTATAATATATTATATTATATATATATATAATATATATATATATATATATTATTTTATGTTATATATATATTATATATATATAATATATATTATATATATATATATATATATATATAAATATTATATATTATATATAATATAATTATATATTATTATTATATAATTATATATATATATATATATACTATTATATATCAATATATATATTTTATTATATATATATTAAGGTAACATTAAATATATACAAGTATTAAATATATTTACAATGATTTTATATAAGGTTAACATTAAATATAACAGCTTCCACATACATTTTCAATGATGTTTATGACTATTTTCAAATTTAACATTCTAATGTTTGCAAATATGGCTTATCATGCGTTGTTGTTTCCTCAAACAGTTTCTTACCTCTTCAATTACCATCGAAGCACATATGTAAAAAGTTCTCTCTCAGATATCATAGTTGTGTTTACTGTTCAGGCATCAGCAGCGTAAATACTTCCGCTCCATTGTCTTCTAAATAGATAGATGAATTTCTGCACGCTCATGTATGTATAATAGTTTTCAAATGATTTAGGTTTCGGGTTCATCGTTAGCGTTTTTCTTATGCACAATACTCCTGAATAACATGAATTGAAGCTACAGCTACTTTACCCAGTATTTCGTCTTTCTCCATCATGAATATACCCTCTTGCGAACTCAGCCATTATTCGCCGTGATACCTCTAATATGATTCTTGAGTAAGAGGATCAAATGTACATAGATTCATAAACGCTTTTCCATACTAGAAGTTCATACCATCCTTTGTGAATTACTACTTAGGGAAAAGGCGAGATAAGTTGGCCTACCATCCTACCTCTCTTTGACTAATAACAGTCTTCGGTGAGTCTAAAAAATTCGCTGGAACTTGTATCCTATCCTCTTCAAAAATGGTGACATATAAGAGTAGTTCATCTTGCGTCTAAAATACGTTGGTACTAGCGCATATAGGTTGATTAATACATGTAAAAAATTCAAACCCATTAGGTTTTCTTTTATATAAGAATGAAACACCGTAGTCAGGGATCTTGACTGTCCATTGTACAATATCTTCTATAGAGGTGTATCTGTTAAGATGGGTCATGATATATTCACTGTAATACACTTGATGAAAATAAAGCACTTTCAAGACTGAGCACAGAATTTGTGCACCGTTTAACATCCAAAACGAGTATGATTTAAATGAGTCTGGGTCTAAAACATACCTGCTCAAATATAATTTTCATCCAATCAGAGGCTAGGGCTTTCAGGATATGAAAACATGTTTTTACATACCTTATAACCAAAAAGCGATAAAATAAATCTCCCATCACATACGAGGTCATATAGAGAAAGGATTATTCCGTCCCTCACAAGAAGGTAAACATTCCTTCTTACCTGCTCGCCTAAAGGTTTACCGATCCAGCATGTTTCAGTTTGAAATATATTTATAAAATAATAATAACATTTGATTCTCGTTTCTGTCTATACTGGAATTTACCTTTGACCTGGTATAGGCTAATCAGCGTGGGATTACAAAAAGGCTTATTCCTAAATTTCGGCTCTAAATTTTAGGCCTCGTAGTTATTGGGCGCCAATTTTTACAGATAGAAGGTTCAGTTTGAAATATATTTTGACCTGGGAATTAGGCCTAAATCCCCCCGGTTACAAAAATTTCAACACATTTTTCAGAGAGAGGTCAGTTTCGTTTCTGTAAGGAGTGCGGGTTGTGTGTTTTCTCGTGATGGATGTCAATGTACATAGATAATAAATAATAATAAATAATAATAAGAAAATAAGATTATTTAAAGAAACTTTGAAATATTTAGATTACATCGAGCGATATAAATGTAAGTGAATAATTGTTATTTTTTAAATAAGAACTTAGAAAGTTTAATAAAATACATGTTATGTTAGGAGAGAAGAACTTATTTGTTATTTTTTATTACTTATTACTGGAAAGATTGATGTAAAGCAGTAAGTCAAAAGAACAAAACTTGGCATAGCTTGGTGTAGAGGGTACTAGGTGGCAGACCTTACTGATGTTATGATTTATTGCTTAAGGTTACGTATAATGTTTTTAATAAAATTTCATAAAATTAGTAAAAGTTTTTAAAACTTGATATAAAATTTATAAACAAAAGTATTAACAGTTAATATAATTCTTTGTTTCAAAGATAATGATTTGATTTATTAGTAGAATTTTAAGAACTTTGAACTAATTTTAGTTATATTTGATGAGTAATATAAATGTACGTGGGTTTATTTAAAACATAAAATGTTTTAATAAATATACGTTATATGTGTTGTGTGTGTGCGTGTGTGGATGTGTGTGAGTGTGTGGGTGTGTGTGGTGTGTGGGTGTGTGTGTGTTAAGTAAATCTGTGTGCGTGTGTGTAAGTAAATCTTGTGTGTCAAGTAATTCTGTGTGAGCGGATGAGTGTAAGGCAAAATCTGTTGTTGAGTGTAGTAAATGGTGTGAGTGTAGTAATTGTGTGTGTGTAAGTAAATCTGTGTGGATCCATAATCTGCGTGTTGTAAGTAAATCTGTGTGTGAGTCTGTAATGTAAGTGTCTATGGGTTTAATGTAAGTGTCATATGTGAATGTGTTGTATAGTGTCATAGTTGAATGTGTGTATAGTGATAAGTTGATGGGTGTGTGTGTGTGTGTGTGTGTGTGGTGTGACCGCGTGTGATATAACGTGAGATGTAAGTGAATGTGTGTATAAGTGGGATAGTGAATGTGTGTATAAGTTGTTATAGTGAATGTGTGTATAAGGTGTCATAGTGAATGTGTGTCTAAGTGTAAGAATAGCCATGGAGTAAATAACACTAAGTATAATTAATAAAAATAAAAATAAAATAAAAAAATAAATAATAATAAAATAAATAAAATAATAATAATAAATAAAGTATTAAAACAAAATAAAAAACATAATGTTTAATAAATATTAATGAGTTAAAACAGTAAAACATATGAGTAAAGCAGTAAAGCAGAAGTTAAAAGCAGTAAAGCAGAAGTTAAGCAGTAAAGCAGTAAAACAAAGCATACTAATCCCCCTAGGTGTTAGGTACACCTCTATTGTGTTTTACTGCTTTCTGCTTTAAGGTATGTAATGTAATGTGAGTTAAAGCAGTAAAGGCAAAGTTAAGCAGTAAAGCAGAAAGTTAAGCAGTAAAGCAGTAAACAAAAAGATACTTAATCCTTAGATGTTAGGTAACACTCTATTTGATTTACATGTTTTACTGCTTTAAGGATTATGTATTAATAAATTATTGTGAGTAAGCAGATAAAAATGAGTTAAAGCAGAAGCAGAAAGTTAGCAGTAAAACATGAGTTAAGCAGATACAAGCAGCTTAACAAAAGCATACTAATCCCCCCCTTTGGTGTTAGGTCACACCTCTATTGTTTACTGATTTACTGCTTAAGGTATGTAATGTTAATGTTTTAATATAATTTCGTACAATTGTAGTTAAAAAAATGTTTATACATCAGACACTCTGGTTTTCTTCTTACATACAATTTTTTAAAAATTTTATAAATTAAAAAGTATTAGTAATAATGTAATAATATATGTGTTAAATAATAGGTCTGTAATGAGTTTCAGTTTTAAAGACTCGCGAAATGTTTTTTAATAAAAATGTTAAGTATGAGTAAAATGAATGACTCATAGTTATTTTTGAAAAGGAATTCTTTGAAATGTTTAAGTATTAAATAAAAATATGATGGTAGTATTATATATATATATATTTTTTCATATTTGGCTGCGGGGCACGGGCGCACGCGGCGGTGGTAATATTGCGCCTGCGGCGCACGCGGCGGGCGGGACGCGGCGGGCGGGGACGCGGCGGGTCGCACACTTGCGGGTGCGGGGTTGTCAGCCTTCGCGGGAAGGCGCATGCGGCGCCCTGGTGTGTACGCTTATGAACTTGGGGAAGCATTAATATTAACTCTGTTCTTTAATGTAGGTAGAAAAGGGTAGAGATGAGCCATCAAGATGATTTACCAAAGGATGAATCATCAATATAAGATGGTTCAAAGTAACTTCATCCAAGAGAGGTGCATCAAAGATGAACCCAAGTTGAGGCATCAAAGTTTGGGCATCAATGGCTGAGGCATCAAAGTGAGGCATCCAAGTTGAGGCATCAAAATAATATCAAGTGTGTGAGTGTAAACGTAAGTGTATCTGTGTGTGTGTGTGAGTGAAAGTGTATATGGGCTAGTGTAAGTGTCTATGGAGAGTGTAAGCGCATATAAGTGTCATAGTGTGTATAAGTGTCAAGTGATGGTGTATAAGTGTCATAGTTATATTATTATATATAGATGGTATATATATATAATTATATATATATATAAATATATAATATATTTAATATATATATATATATAATATATATATAATATATATATATATATATATTATATATATATATATATATGCTATAAGTGATAGAAAAAGATAACTTCATATAGGAAGATCCTAGGAGGTTGTAATATACACCCATCGGATCCTCATACCTTATAACCTAGGGGTAGACACCCATATTCGAGGACTATTCGGGGCTCAGGGGAGGCTAGAAAAGGCTATGAAAAAGTGGCACTCAGTTTGGCACTATGTGGCACTCATTGGCACTATGGCACTCCCTTGGCACTTATTGGGCACTCACTTGGCATCATTGGGCACCTCTTGTGCACTCACTGGCACTCACCTGGCACTTCACCTGGCAATATCTCATCTAATACTCAAAGACACTAATAGATCCCAGGTTACTTCTTACGGTGATTGGGACATCAAAGCCATCAAGTTTCGTGGGTCAAAATTTGACCATGGTTATTATCATACTGGCAAGGTCCAGGGCGAATATCATGGTCAAACAAGGTTGAGACATCAAAAAATAGGGCTGGGGGCTAAGTCCCTAAAGGAAGAACAAAAAATTACCGTGGGTCAAATGACCCATGAGACGACCAAAGGGTTGACGTGTGTTTTGTAAGTGTCTGGGTAAATGTAACTGTCTAAGTGAATGGTGTATTAAGTGTCATTAGTGAAGTGGTATAAGTGTAAGTGTGTGTGTGTGTAGTGTGTGCTCGGGTGTGTGTGTGTGTGTGTGTTGTGGGTGTGTGTGTGTGTGTGTAGGTGTTCAGTATAGGAACTGTTACCTACATACGTTAGTGGAACGAAATAGTAACGGGTGGCCCACGATGGGCAAAAAATTGGCGTGGGCCAAATTGACCCATGGTATATGACAAGGTCAAGGCCGAAATTTCATGGTCAAACAAGGTTAAGACATCAAAAAGGGCTAAGCCTCCTAAAGGAAGGACAACTAAATTACCGTGGGTTTAAAATTTGACCCATGAGGAAAACAAAATAAGTGGGTTCAAAATGGACCCATAGTATCTGTCAAGCTTTGGAGCAAAGGGGAAAGACAAAAAAGGGTAAACATCAAAAAAATAGGGCTAAACCCCTAAATGAAGAACAAAAAATTACCGTGGGGCAAAATTGACCCATGGTCGAAACAATTAGGGGGCGTAAAATAGAGGGGCAACACGTACAACGGTTGCTGACTTACGCAACCGTTGGGCGCAACCCTTCTTCGAAGGGTTGCAAAAATTAGGGTTGCCGAAAAATTAGGGTTGCCAAAAAATTTAGGGTTGCCAAAAAATTAGAGTTGGCCAAAAAATTAGGGTTTCAAAAAATTTGGGTTCTCAAAAAAATTTGGGTTCTCAAAAATCCGGGTTCTCAAGAATCGGCGTTCTCAAAAATAATCCGGGTTTCTCAAAAAAATCGGGTTCTCAAAAAATTCGGGTTCTCAAAATTTGGGTTTCTCAAAAAATTTGGTTCTCAAAAAATTCGGGTTCTCAAAAAAAAAATCCGGGGTCTCAAAAAATCCGGGTTCTAAAAAAAAATCCGGGGTCTCAAAAAATCCGGGTTCTCAAAAGGTCAAGGCCCAAAAAAAGTTAAGGTTAAAAAATTCAGGTTGCCCAAAAAAGGTCAAGGTCAAAAGGTTCGCGGGTCAAAAAAGGTCAAAAAGTGCGCGGTCAGTTTCGTCAATATCCCGCTTTGTTACTTACTATTATTTATATATATATATAATATTATATTATATATATATATATATTATATTCAATATATATTTATTATATATATATATATATATATATATATATATATTATATATATATATATTATATATATATATATATATATTATATATATATAATTATATATAATAATATAATATAATATAGTATATATATTATATATATATTATATATTATATATATATATACTATAGTATATATTAATATATATTCATTATATTATATATATATATTATATATAACATATATATATATATATATATAATATATATAATATATTTATATATATATATATATATATATATATATAATATATATATATTATACTATATTATATATATATAATATATATATTATATATATATATACTCAGCTTAAGGGTATAAAGTGGCGTAAGTGTGGATTCTTTTCGACTTGCTTTCATATTCTTTACTACTCTGTATATATATATATATATATATATAAAAAATATATTATTTATTATATTTATATAATATATATAATATATAATTATATAGTATATATATATATAAATAATATAATATATTATATATATAATATATAATATATACAAATTATATATTAAAATATATAATATATATATATATATATATTATATATATACATATATATATATATATATTTATATATAATATATATATATTATATATATATATAATATATTATATATATATATTAAATATATTATATATATTATATATATATATATATATATAGGCTAGCTAGCGATTGGACTTTGGGTCTAAAAGACATTTGTTAACTGGTCTGATTCTTGTTGAGCATCGTAAAAATCATTTAAGTTGCACTATGTCCCTTGATGATTATTTCAATAGTGCAGTGGAGGTCATTTTGAAGGGGCACAGACGGACCTAGATTACGTAAGCGAGTGCAATGAGGAATCAACAGACGGTATTGATCCAGTGATTAGTGTCTTAAAACATTATCCAACCACCAAATATCCGATTAGAAGCAAAATGGGCCAGTCTAGAAAGATTCAGAATAAAAGTAATTTGGACTTATCAGGTGATGTTGATGTAATTGCTTCGTTGCTTAAAAATGTATCGATGAGCGTAACTAAGTTAAATGCAAACGTAAATACGCTTAATAGGATGGAAAAATATTAAATAGGATGGAAAAAAAAGTTTAACTTATTTGAAGAGCGTTTAAAAATGTTATAAACTAAAAATATAGATTTTGATAAAAGGATTTGTAAGATAGAAACTAGTTTCGCGTCGAGGACTACTGTAACTGATGCACCTTTGATAGACTATCCTGATAAGATTAAAAACTTCGAATTTTAGTTAGATATGTTTAAGCAAAGGGACCTAAATAACTGATTGATCCTGAACGGAGGCGAAATTGATCATTTGTTGACTGATACCCATGACCTAAACTTTAAGGATAGAGCTATCTCTGCAATTGGCTTGTTACCCGATATTGATTTGACTCAAATCGGGATCAAAAAGGCATTTAGATATGGTGCCCGGAAGAAAAAGCTATGCATCGAACTTTATGATGAATCATTTTGAGAGGAAATATTTTCAGTCTACAAAAAACTAACTGTAAAACCTTACTATATTAATGATCAGCTCACGGCTGCTTTTTGCTAATAATATTGCAATTAGACTTTATATTGTATTTAACTTTATTAATACTAGACATGATATCCTGATTATACTTCCAGCGATATATGTGGTAAAATTCCACTTCTTGTTAAATGAATAAGAAATAATAATAAGAACTACACCACCAACAATTATAGAAACCATAATTAGTAAAAAATATTATCAACCACCCACAATAATAGCAATAAGAATATTGCGAAAAAAAC
>JABUQX010074729.1:12500-15000 GCA_015478945.1 Trachelipus rathkii | reverse complement strand
TTATATATTATATAATAGTAATATATATATCTATATAATATATATATCTATATATAATATAAGTATATATATATAATATATATTTATATATATATATAGAAGCCGTATATTAATAACTTATAATGAAATTACTTTAAATGATTACGGCGAAGGTTACTTGAACATGAAAATCTATTCTTCCGTGGTTCGATACTTTGCAAGAACAGAGTACAACTCTCTATATTATTTAATTTATAAAAAGTTGTCCTTGTATTTTTGTCCATGTTTTTTCTTTTTAAGTATTTTTGGGGCAGGTGTAAAGGAGTGGAGAAAGATTTGAGGAATAAGCAATAAAATGCTTAGACTAGCCTTTGTCAAGTATATGTGAGAATGAATTGTAAAAAATATGAAATTTTTTGTAGATGGGGACGTGGTTAAGGCAGGCATTGGGCTGTATCACCTACTCTTTTTAGCTTTACTTGGTAATAGTGATCGAAATGACTTAGAATAGGAATTTCTTCACACCACATTAGTAATCTGCTCTTTATGGGGGTGTGTTCCGCCCCGTACGAAAATTATGCATCAAACAACTTTGTGGATCCACTGACACAGCATTCCTTCAAAAGGTGGAGTCTGAACTTTCGTCTGATAGCATACCGTACGGGCAGATGCTCACCATTGAATTACGCCTGACCAATCCACCCTCTCCTACCATCTCTATCACTATTCCATTGAGATCTTTCCCTAAATTCACGTGAAATAATTGTTGTGTTATTTCGTCTCTTTATTCTATTTTCACAATTGCAATAGAAAGCTGTTTTCTTCTGCTAACTTCTACTCTGAGAGTCTGTACAGAATCGTGCTACGCCTTTCTCATCTGAAAATAGTTTCGTTTACACACCCGCCCTTTCAAATACATACGCACTCTAGATTATCTCATTTTGGTTCAGTCTTAATTCGTAATACTATGTCATATATCCCACACAATGATTATTAAACAAGCTTTTGCTCAAATATCTACATGTATATTTTAGCCACTGAAAAGGGCCCTGGCAACATCTAGCTATAGGATTATCTTTTGATAATTCTTATTTCCTGAATTAATTACCCTATACATAGACCTCGTAAAATAACGTTGTCCGTACCAACATTTATCTTTCATAGCAAAAATTTTTGGCTCTGCTCAGGTATAATTGCAAAGGTACAAACAATTTCGATGCGCTTATCGCTCAACCATTACGTAATATGTTTGGAGAAAAGGGTTTTCCCCAAAAAAGTGCTCACAGAACGTGTAGTTTTACATGGGGTATTACTTAAAGCATCGCTCGAAATAGGCCTTTTTGAGGAAAACTAATAATGTATGGTTTACACGATTTGATTTTTTTCGCCATTTCAAAAGTTGTACAAAATCCAAATTATTAAAAGACATAAACCCCCCCTTTTGTATTTTGGTGTCGCGGGGGTTCCTCGCCACTCCCCATACTGGGTTGGAAAACGTCTCCCAACTGTGTGTACGCCGCGTCGGCCTCGTGCCCACCTAAATTGCCGTGTAATACCTTTACAAATAAAACTCATATTCATATTATTGACTAATGTTCCTCAGCCACTGCCTCCAAAAAATAGCCAATTTTTATTATTTTTAATGTTTAATTTTTTTTTTTTTTTACATTTTCCTAGAGCCAAAATTTTATCATAAGGATTTACCAGAGAAATGGTTAATTTCATTTCCTTTGCAGCTTTTGATTAGTTATTTCGAGATTTTTTTTTTTGTTTTTTTTTTTTTTTTTTTTTTTTTTTTTAATCAGTTCGCTCGTAAATTTATTGCCCAGGATTCCAGCAATGTATTCCTTTTACCGGTAGCTGTTGTAGTTTTTGAGATATGGATTGGGGCTCTTCTAGAGGCTGTGCCATATATAATATATATTATTTATAATTATAATATATATATATATTATTAATATTATTATATATATATATATATATATATTAATTAATATATATATATTATTAATAAATATAATAGTATTAATATATATATATGATAATATATATATATATAAATATTAATATATATATTAATTATATATATATATAGTATACTATTATAATTAATATTAATAGTTATAATATATATTATATTAAATATATTTTATTATATTATTATAATATATTATATATATATATATTAATATTATATATATATATATAATATATTATTATATTAATAGTAATAATTATAATTATATATATATATAATATTATATATTATAATATATATAATATTATATAATATATATAATTATATATTTATAAAACTTGAAAATGCGTATATGATGAATAAAGGCGTTATGTGAAAAAAAGCCACTAAATTTAAACCTTATTCACTTTTGATTTAAGATCTAAATACATTAATTTTTCTCCCTTACTAGAAGCAGAAAAATAAATTTGGTTTAAAGGCATAATGCTAAAAAAAAAAAAATAGCCCGTTTTTAGTCATGCGATAAGGCCTATTATTGAATAA
>JABUQX010074729.1:2500-7500 GCA_015478945.1 Trachelipus rathkii | reverse complement strand
GATCAAGATAAGAGATTGAATTATGTTGGTAAAGTAAACGAAAAAAACCTGGAGATGAACGGTGATGAAACAATGGAACACATAGGAAGTGTTGTGAAGGAAGCGGCTAGGGAAACCCTAGGCATTAAATGGATGAGAGGAGTGAGAAAGAAGCATACACCTTGGTGGAGTGAACAGGTAAAGAATGCTGTGAGACAAAAGATGGTAGCATTGAGAAGATGGTGGCTTAAAAACAGAAGTGTACAATCCAAGCAAGAAATGAAGCAAGAAATGAAGCGGAGAGAGTGAAGAGGAGGGCAAAGGAGGAGGTGGCTGAGAAGCTAGCAAAGGAGCTGATGGATGATTGTGATAGGAGGCAGAAAAGATCTTTTAAGATTTGGCAAGAACTTATGAGAGGAGGCGAAGAGGAGAGTTAATGTATATCAAAGATAGAAATGGTGAAACATTGGTAGCGCCTGAACTATATAAAACAAAAAAGGTTAAAATACTTTGAGAAGTACTTTCATGAGATGCTAGAAATGTGCATTTCAAGCGTAAGATTTTTTGTATATTGAGGTACGTGTTGTCGAAAGGCTTTTTTAGCTGGATTAGTTTGTGGGTGTGTTGACAGCTATAAAAGTCCTGGGAAGAGGAAGGGAGAGAGAGGAGGAGGAGAGAACGAAGAGAGTGGAGGAGGAGGTGAATAACGGAGGAGGAATTTGTGGAGGCGTTAGGGAAAATGAAGAGCGGAAAGACTCCTGGTGAGGATGGGATAACATATTGAATTGCTGAAGGAGGGAGGAGAGGTGGTTGGGTGGAGAGTAGAGTGCCGGAAGGTTGGGAAGGTCAATAATAGTTCCCCATTTATAAAGGTAAGGGGGACGCAGGAGATTGTAAAAATTAATAGAGGAATCTCACTAATGGATCACATGGCTAAGTTATATGAATTTTAGAAAGAAAATTAAGATCAAAAATAAGCGAGATTAGGTGAGAGGCAGTATGGGTATAGAAGGTGGCAGAAAGTACTCACGTTTAATGTTCGCCATTTTGAGAATGATACAGGAAAGAACATGGGAGTACAACAAGAAGGATATCATTGCCCTCCCGGGGGGGGGGCCCCCTTCATGATTTGAGAAAGCATTGTGAATTCTGTACCAGGGAGAAGCTATGGAGAGTTCTGGAGAGGGATTATGAAAGTTGAAGACAGATTGATAAGGCAGTAAGAAGTACATATGTGAATAGCTTAAAAAAAAAAAGGTAAGGAAAATTTAAAAAGAATCAGGATACAAAAACGAGGAATGGTTTGAGGTAAAAACTTGAGTAAGGCAGGGTAGTGTGTTGTCGCGATACTGTTTATAGCGTATTTGGACACAGTCTAAGAGGTTGTAAAGGAGAGTTTAGAGGAGATTGACGAAGACATCATGGTATACGAGATGAATTGGCGTGTTGGAGTGGAGATGGTGGAGGTTGAGACAAAATGGTGCTGTGTTTTGCAGAAAAATTGAGAGAAGCTGGATTAAATATGAATGTGGAGAAAGCAGAAATAATGATAGTAAGTAGGGAGGAGGAGGAGGAGTTGATAGTGGAGGTAGACGGTAGAGAGATTAAAAATGTGGACAGATATAAATACCTAGGAAGCACATTTGGAAGAGAAGGGGGTGTGCAAAGGAAATTACGAGTAGGATTGAGCAGTATGGCAGGACTGTAAGAGCAGTAAACCCCATCTTGAAAGATAAATATATGAACAAAGAGGTGAAGAGAGCAATATACGAGGGAGTGTTGACACCAATACTGTTGTATGGGGCAGAGCCATGGAGATGACAGGGAGAGAGGGAGTAGAATTCAGACAGCTGGAGATTGAATGTGTTGAGGACGGTGATTGGAAGACGAGGAGAAGACAGAGTGAGAAACGAGCACAGTTTAGGGAGAACGTGGGTGTGAACCCATTCGATCGAATAGGTGGACGCAGCCAGCCTAAGATGGTGGGCGACACCGGGAGAGATGCAGCAAGAGAAGGTTGCCAGTAGAGTGGAGGTGGAGAACGGAGGGAGTGAGGCCGAGAGGAAGACAGCGGAAGGAGGGACACAGTGGAGGATTCATTAAGGAGACACCAGATGCCTGCAATGGATGAGCTGATGGCGGATGGGATCGTGATCGATAGAACACAATGGAAGCGGAGGTTGGCCCCCACTGACAGGCTCGTGGCCTTACTGGAGAGGCATGTAGAATGTAAGGCATCCACGATAGGCCTGGCCAGCCAGCGGATTGGTCGTTAGGCCCGTTGTTCCCAAAGACCTTTCTCGATGGGTCCGACTGACAGGACGCAAGTCCATCCAGAGGTGTTGAAGGTTTATATATATATAATATATATTATATTATATATATATATATATATATATATACTATATATATATAGTAATATATAATATATATATATATATATATATATATATATATAATATATATATTATATATATATATATAAATATAATATTACATATTATATATATAATATTATATACATATTTATATATTATATATTATTATATATATATTATATATATTATATTATTATATATTATTATATATATTAATATATATTATATATATATATATATATATATATATATATATATATATATATATAATATATATATATACTATATTATATTATATATATATATATATATATATATATATATATATATATATATATATATATTTTATATATATATATATATATATATATATATATATATATTATGAAAAGAAGTTGGATATCTTCGAAGAACGCTTTAAATATTAGAAATTAAAAATATAGATTTTAATAAGAGATTTTGCGAAGTGGAAAATAAGTTAGTGTCAGAGACTGCTGGTACTGTTTCGATAAACTATCTTGATCAAGCCAAAGAACTTGAATTGGAAATAAATAAGTTTAAACAGGGAAACCTAAATAACTATCTGATCCTGAATGGAAACAAAATTAATTAGATGTTGACTGATGCGAGTTGTTCGAACCTTAAAGAGGAATCAATTTCTGCAACTGACACGTTGATCGATTTGAATTTGACACGAGTCGAGATTCAAATATATCAGGCAAAGGAATAAGCTCTGAATCGAATTTGACGGTCAATCATTTAGAGATGAAATATTCTTTGCATACAGGAAGCTAACTGTGAAGCCATTTTATGTTAACAATCGACTGAAGGAACATAGAGGTTAACTCTACTATATACTACGTAATCTGAAAAGGAACCGGAATAATGACATTTGAAATGCGTTTACAAGAAAAGGTACTATTTGCTATATATTAAAGGAGTGAAAAACTATGCATAAGGTTTTTTAGACTTGATGACTTGTGATCCTCATCAGAATCATAAATTATTAATTGACTGGTTTAAATCCTGTGATTTATTAATAGCTATAAAATCGTTGGCGTGAATCACTAGTATGCCACAATATTACTTAAACTGGAGTATCTTTAATTATATTTTTTTATTAAATTCTAATAAAATTATACCTATTAATACTCAATGATGGTATAAATACGTTTAATATGTTAGAATATTATTATTATAGTTAATTTTATTAATATTTTATTATTATTATTATTATTATTTATATTATAATATATTATTATTTATAATTATAATTATTACACCCTATATTTGTAATAATAATAAAAAATATATTTATTATTAATAAATATAATTTTTTTATATATAATTCGTTATTAAATCTTATATAATATTTAATATTATATTATATTATATTTTATTAATTTTATTTTTAATATTAATTTAGATAAATTAAGGTAATTCAATTATATTTATTTTCTATTATTAACGTTTAATTTAATATATTATTAGAGTATACTTAATATTATTTTATTTCAATTATACTATATTCTTACTTTAATTATATTAATTATATTTTATTTATTATTATTATTATTATTAATTATATTATTATATATTTATAATTATATTACATTATATTCTATTATATTTTATCTATCTAAGTGTATGCCTCTAGTAATTCTGAGCTTAAGTATTGTGGGTATATTCATCTTACTTTCGAACTCAGTTCTCCATTTACACTTCTTTCCTTTTTTATCTTATCCTTCTTGTTTTCATGTGCATATCGATTCTTCTTCTTCTTCTCTACTTATTCCTCCAGTCTTGAGGGTACAATGCTCTGCTTCTGTGGGTTTGCACATTGTTAGCTCATATGACTTTCATTTCACTTCTCTTCTTCTTATTATCGTCAGCGTGCTGATTCGTCTTCTATTACTATCTTCTTTACTTTATCTTTACTATATTCACTATTATCTTCTTTACTCTATCTTCTCTTTCTTCTTCTTCTTCTTCTTCTTCTTCTTCTTCTTCTTCATATATCTTATACTTATTCTTATTATTATTATCTATCTTATACTTATCTATTATCTTCTTCTTACTATATTATCTTATATATTTATTAATATTATTATACTTATATTTATACATCTTATATACTTCTTTACTGCTCGGACGTCTTGCTCTTCTCGACTTGTCTTATCTGTTCAGTAGTATTTGATAAGTACAATTTTATAGTATATACATATAACCGTAAGTTGATTACTGCTGAATGCTACACATCTTCATATCTGCTGAGTGCACTTGGATCTCTTCCTCTCAACTTGCTCTTACTTGTATAACTTCGCATTCTTCATCGTATCTCTCACATCTGCTCATGTCCTATATCTAATCAATTTTCTTTTCTGTGACGCTTCCTCAACAGCACGTCACATCGAGTATAGGGACTTGCTAATTATAATTGTATATGACGTTCACTTCTTATACAATGTCTATCTTATCAATTCCAAATGGATATTACCATTAATTACTCTATACAGCTTAAAGTGGTTCGTCTCCATGATCATCATTATTCGAGTAGTTATTCTGAACTGATATAACTACTTATAGTCAAAATCCTCACTCTCCAATATTGATTATGTTTTTATTGGGTCATTTTTATTTGTG
>JABUQX010074728.1:37500-45000 GCA_015478945.1 Trachelipus rathkii | reverse complement strand
TCTTTCGTTAACACATCCGCAATCTGTGCTTTTGTGTTTATCCATGTTATTTTATTTATTTTTCATTTCTATCATTGCTTAATAATAACAATAATCTATTTTCAGTCCTTTATTCGTCACTCCTGGAGTGGAATAAATAGCTTTACTCAATGTTTTGCTGTCAGCCTTTATTTCTATAGGTACATTTTTCCTTGTAGTTTCTTTCCATATGTTTTTCAAATAAATAGTTGTCTCAGCTCCTTTAATTAATGCTAACGTTTCTGCTTCTGTTGTCGATCTCGCCACCCTATTGGTAACTCCCGACTTCCAAAAAATTGGACACTTTTTGTTATTTTCATCTACCAAACTAATTATATAACCTATTTGTGACTTCTCTTTGTTTATATTACCCAATGAAGCGTCTTTGTACACTTCAAACCTAATTCTTCCTTCTCTTAACTCTCCATTTTTATCTTTAAATTTTCTCTTCTTATTTTCCTAATTACTCTACTAACTTTTTTCATAAGCTATCTTATTAGCCTTGCTAAAGTCACTCACACTATAAGCAATGTCCGGTCTAGTATGTTGATTCACCCAGTATAGTTGTCCTACTAAAGATCTGTATCATGTCATTTCTTCTTTATTTAATTCTTTCTCTCCTTTTTATAGGTCCTTAGATCTCATAATCTGTTTTATATAATTCTCTTGACTCATCCATAAGCATCCTTCTTCTTGTTTCCCTTCTACTCCGATGTATTTAAATAATCCATGTTCTTTTGTTCCTATTTTTAGTTTTTCCTTTTTTAATTTTTAATTTTTCTTAGTATGACTACTACTACTACGAAAATTTCATTTCCTCCATAGAATAAATCGTCCACGTGGGTACACATTACTCCTATTAGTTCATTATTTCTTTTCCAACTAAATATTGTTGGATCTAATAAGCATTTCTCTCCACCTATTTCTTTCATCGTTTTTACCACTATTATACCAAAACTTTAGCTGCGTCTGTCAATCCATAAACTGCCTTCTTTAACTTCCATATTTTGTTTGTTCTTGCTTCTTTCGGAGGTGATATATAAACTGCTCTTTCAATTTTATCTCCTTGTAGATACGCTGTCGTAATATCCATGGTTTTACATTTCTAACTATCTTTTTTATATTCCTATACATATTTTTAAGGTTTCAGTAGCACATGTAGGTGCGTCTGTAGATTATTCTCCATCTTTTTCTTCGAAGCCTCTCACTACTAACCTTGCTATACAAACCCTTTTTCCTTTAATTTTTTTCTGTCACTATCCATCTAGTGGTTAAAACTTTTTGACTTCATACATTTACGGCCTTGTACACCTCATTTTCAACCCAGCTTTCCAACCCCTTTACTTTTGCTTCTAATACCTTTTTGCCTTCAAAATTAGCGAAAAATACCTTTTCCTCATCCGGTATACGAGTAATGTTTTCCAATTCCTGAAAATCAATCCAAAGTTTTTTTGTTCTGTACATAAATATTCCACATTATAACAATTATTCCAAGTCTTGCTTGTAGCTTTTCCTGATCTAACTATTATTTTTACCTCTATCATTTCCCCTTGGTCTTCTTTTTTTATTTGCTCGGTACCTCTCGCCTCCCTTCATAATCCGTACTCTCTCTTCTATTTGAACTTCCTCATTCAAATTCATCTTTTTCTTCTTCGTCATTAATCTGGTTAAAATTATCTCCTCATCTCTTCCTTTTCAGGTTCTTCCAACTCTTTATATCTTCTTTTCTCTCATTTTTCATCTCTTTCACTTTTCTTCTATTCTCGTAAGAGAGAGCCTCCATGTTTCACCACTAGAGTTTTGCCGTCTATTCCAATGATTCTTGCTGGACTTCTCCATTCTTTCTTATTCTCCCTTTTATAATAAACTTCCTCTCCAATTACAGCTTCCTCCACCTTATGATCTCTCACATTTTCTATTAAGGAGAGGTATAGATCTAAGGTACAGTGTGTTCAGATGGGCAATCTTAGGGGCGTGTTATGTGTGGGAAGAATTGATAAAATGAAAATGAATGCATTAGGGGTTCTGTGATATGAAGAAATGAGCAAATGAGAGAATAACGAGAGTACATTGAGATGGTTTGGTCATATGGAAAGCATGGATGATAGTCGGTTGGTTAAGTGGATATATAGTGGTGAGTGTGCTGGGAATCGACTGGCTGGGAGACCGAAGAAGTGGATTGTGTCAGTAAAGGAATGCTTGAAGGAGAGGAATGTGAGCTTGGCAGGGACGTAGAGAAAGGTGCATAATAGGAGTGAATGGTGTTTTTTTTGAAGGGGGTGTGTTTGTTGGCCTGGCCCAGGGAATGAACGAGATACGACAGTGAGGGTCCGTCGCAGTCACATGAAACCTTAGGGTGAGTTTTCTGACTGCGATGAGTTCTCACTTAAGGGTATAAAGGGGACGGTAAAAGACTAGGGGCTTTTTTTTTTTTTTTTTTTTTTTTTTTTTTTTTTTTTTTTTTTTTTTTAATACTGCGTCATATTTCTACTTTGTTTCCGGCGAATGCGATGCACCTCACCCCCAGTCTGGGGAAATATATATAATAATATATATATATATATATTATATTACAGTTATATAATATATATATATATAATATTATATATATATATATATATATTATATATATATATTATTATATATATATATATATATTTATATTATATTATAATATATATAATATATATATATATATATTAATATATAATATATATATGATGTTATATATATATATATATATATATATAATATATAATATCATATATATATATATATATATTAAATAATATATAAATAGAACTTTGGAAGAATATATTGAAGATATGAAAATCGTAGACAAGGATCCATATTCCGATTGCTATGTTGTTATGATGTTACTTACCATGCTTCTCATAAAAGAGGTAAGACTTTTTTTTCAAAATTTTGATGCCTCCTTTTAAAAAAAAATAGTTAAAATTATTCGATTAATGTTAAATTAAGAAATTTACTCAAAGTTGTCATAAATTTATTGTTACTTTAAATTACACTTTTATCAAAAATATAATATCTGATAGGCCTTGTATTTATACATATGATTTATCACCTTATTTATTTTAAATCAGGGGATTATTTTTGGTAACTAAATTTTCTTGGTGAGCATCACAATGCACAAGCAGCATTTCTTCATTAACTTTGTCACTTTCTATAAATTATTAACAGAACAAGGACTCACATCTTTATCTCCTGATACAATGATTTTCATTTTCCATTTTTTCTCATTCAAATAGTTTGTTTATTTTAAAATAAATAGTAGTAGTGCTATTTTGTTTGTAATATTTAGGGGATGAACGTTGTTTTCTATATGGCTGGTGAATAGAGTCCAGTCTGCTTTTTTGTAATATATTTCATCATCATCTTCTTCCTTTCTTTCCCCAAGGCTGGGGGTAAGGTGCGTGACATACATCAGAAAAGAAAAGTAGTAGAAGAATATGACACAAGTTGAAAAGAAAGCCCAGCCTTACTGCCCTCTCTATACCTATTAGCGAGAACTCGTCGAAGTCAGAAAACCCACCATAGAGCTTCATGGGACCGCGACGGGCCCTCACTATGGCATATCGTCAAGTGTAGTGTTCATCCCCTGGCCCAGGTGGGCCACAACCATGCCCCCTTACAAAACCCCACCATTCACTCCTATTATGCACCTTTATTCTCGCCTCTGCCAAACTCACATTTCTCTCCTCCAGACATTCCTTTACTGACTCAATCCACTTTTTCTTCAGTCTACCAGCTGGTCGATTCCCAACACTCACCACTATACATCCGCTTAACCAACCGACTATCATTCATTCCTTTCCACATTGGACCAACCATCTCAACGTACTTAAATTTATTCTCTCATTTACCCCTTTCTTCACACCACATAACTCTCTTAATACGTCATTCTCATTTTTCCCAATTTCTGTTTCACACCTAACCACGCCCCTAAGATTGTCCATCTAAACACAATGTACTTTAGATCTACACCTCTTATTCCAGACCATAGTCTCACTACTATACCATTCTTAACATTCTTAACACAGGTAACAACATACCCTCATCTAAGACTTAGTCCCTTTACATCCACCAACGATTTATTTGCACCAGCCACATTCCTGCCATTCACAACTTTCCTACTACACTCTGCATCATCTGATCCCTTTTTCATCCACATATATCCTAAATATTTAAATCAGACACTTGTTCCAGATGCTCACCATCTAACATAACTTCACACCGAGGACTTCCTCACTCACAACCATAACCAACCTTACTCTTCTTTACGTTTACTTTCAAACCTCTCCTTTACACAACCCTACCAAATCTCTCTTCCATCCTCTCAAACTCTCTTCAGATTCACCACCCAAAACCAAATCATCCGCATATAATAGGTTGGGCACCCTCCACTCACCTCCATTCTGACACCATTTCCTGCCACCCCCATCTCTAATTCTTTCATAACCCCATCTATATACAAATTGAATAACCAAGGAGACATAACACATCCCTGCCTCACTCCGCTATTAATATTAAAACAATTCCACTTTATTAATATTAAACCAATCATAACCTTACTCTTATCTACGTTTACTTTCAAACCCCTCCTTTTACACACCCTGCCAAATCTCTCTACCAATCTTCTCAAACTCTCTTCAGATTTGCCACACAAAACCAAATCATCCGCATATAGTAGGTAGGGCACCCTCCACTCAACTCCATTCTACATCATTATAACACCATTTCCTGCCACCCCCACCTCTAACTCTTTCATAACCCCATCCATATACAAATTGAATAACCAAGGAGACATAACACAACCCTGCCTCACTCCCTCTATTATTACTAAACCAATCACTTTTGACACCATTTATTCTTACACACGCTTCACTATCGTTATACATACTTGTGATTCCAATTAGAAACCTACTACAACACACATTATATCACTTAAACACCTGCCATAGAGCTTCCCTATTAATCCTATCATACGCCTGTTGCAAATCCATAAAACCTAAATACAATTTATTCTTCTCCATCATTTTCTCAGTCATTTGTTTCAATGTAAAGATTTGATCCACACATCCTCTACCAGGGTTGTGGAGTCGGAGTCGGGGAGTCGGTAGTTTTGAAGAGAGTGAAGTCGGAGTCGGCAATTTTGAAAAGAGGTGGAGTCGGAGTCGGTAATTTTGAGAGGGTGGAGTCGGAGTCAAAGTCGGTAATTTTCAAAAGGGTGGAGTCGGAGTCGGTAATTTTCAAGAGGTTGGAGTTGGAGTCGGTAATTTTGAAGAGGGTGGAGTCGGAGTCGGAAAATTTTTGAACCGACTCCACAACCCTGTCCTCTACCACTCCTAATCGCACCTTGTTCTTCACCAATCAGTCTCTCAGTCACTCGATGCACTCTTTCGACTAAAATACCAGCACATATCTTCCCTACAACACAATAAACTAATTCCCCTATAATTCTTACAGTTCCCCTTATCTCCCTTACCCTTATATAAGGGTACTATTACTGCTCTCCTAAAATCCCTCCTAACTATACACTCCATAAACGCTTTATTAAACAAATTCCAAATCAAATTAATCACCATCTCGCCTCCGTTCTTGATCATTTCACCAGTAATTTCATCTATACCTGCAGATTTACCATTCTTCAACTTTCTCACTCTAGCCAATTAATTCCTCCTTGCTTATGACCTCATCCCCAAAATACCTATTCCTTCTTGCACCATCAACCCCACACACATTCACTATCACCTCTTCATTACTGCCAATATTATGCAGATTTTCTTAGTGTTCTTTCCACACTCCCCTCACATCCATTTCATCAGTTACAAAAGCACCATTCCTATTCATTATTCTAAGCAGGTTCCCCTTATTCTCATTCTTAACCTTCCGCGCTTCCTTCCAGAAGATCTTCCTATTACCTCATAAGTCCCCATTCATCCTCCTTCCAAACTATTCATTTAGCTACCTCTTCTTTTCTCCTGCGTATGCACCTTTAAATATTTCTTTTTTCCTTCTTATATAATTCCAAACATCTTTCTTTTGAAACTTCATCATTGGCTTTTAGTACCCTCAACCACGCTTCTTTTTTACTTTTAACCTCTTCATTCCACCACTCACTGTTAACATTCTTACTTCCTACTTTAGCACATCCACATACTTCCTTTGCACTGATTGGTTTAGTATTAATAGCGGAGTTAGGCAGGGTTGTGTTATGTCTCCTTGGTTATTCAATTTGTATATGGATGGGGTTATGAAAGAGTTAGAGGTGGGGGTGGCAGGAAATGGTGTTATAATGATGTAGAATGGAGTTGAGTGGAGGGTGCCCTACCTACTATATGCGGATGATTTGGTTTTGTGTGGCGATTCTGAAGAGAGTTTGAGAGGATTGGTAAGAGAGATTTTGCAGGGTGTTGTAAAAGGAGGGTTTGAAGTAAAACGTAGATAAGAGTAAGGATTTGGTGAGTGAGACAGTCCTCAGTGTGATTATATTAGATGGTTGAGCAGCTGGAACAAAGTGTTCATGAGTTTAAATATTTGGGTATGTGTTGGATAAGAAAGGAACGGATGATGCAGAGTGTAGTAAGAAGTTGTGAATGGCAGGAAGGTTGCTGGCTTGCAATTAAATCTTTGGTTGATGTAAAGGGACAAGGTCTTGAGTGCGCTAGGGTCTTACATGAGGGATTGTTTGTTAACTGTGTTATTGTTTTATAGTAGTGAGGGACTATGGTCTGGAATAAGAAAGTATAGATCTTCAAAAGTTCAATGTGTTTAGATGGACAATCTTTAGGGGCATGCTAGGTGTGAAAGAATTGATAAAAAAATGAGGAATGAAGTTATTAGAGATGATATAGGTTGAAAGAAAGGCGGTAATGAGAGAATAAATGAAAGTATGTTGAGATGGTTTGGTCATGTGGAAATGATTGAATGAAAGTCGGTTGGTTAAGCGGATGTATAGTGGCAAGTATGTGTTGGGAACCGACCGGCTGGAGGACCGAAGAAAAAGTGGATTGAGTCTGTGAACGAATGTCTTAAGGAGAGAAATGTGAGTTTGGCAGAGCGAGAATAAAGGTGCATAATAGGAGTGAATGGGCGGGATTTTGTCGGGAAATGGTGTGGTCCACCTGGGCCAAGGGGATGAACCCTTACATTAACGATTTACTATGAGGGTCCGTCGTGGCGTCTATTGAAAGCTCTAGGGGTGGGAATTTCTGTCTGTGATGAGTTCTCACAACATTAATGCACAGTGGGGGCGAGTTAAGGCTGGGGTTTTCCTTTTCAAACTTTTTGTCATACTCTTTCTACGCTTTTCTTTTCGATGCATGAACACGGCACCTTACCCCCAGTCTGGGTGAAAGAGGAAGATAAAGAAAGGAATATATATATATAATATATATTATATATATTATATATATATATATTATATATATATATATATCTATTAATATATATATATATATA
>JABUQX010074728.1:25000-27500 GCA_015478945.1 Trachelipus rathkii | reverse complement strand
ATCTACGAAAGATGCGCCGCTCATCAGTTTTCTGTAATTAAGTGAATTAAGGAAGAACTGAAATTAAAATCAATACGGCAGACTTCGAAATATTGTCTTTGAAATATCATTAAGATCGAATAAAATTTATTTTCAGATTTATACCAAAAGAATCGGTCAAAGAATCGGAAATTTGCCGATTCCGATTCCGGAAAAACAGCCGATTCCTTCGATTCCGATGCCGATTCCGAATAATCGTCCCATCACTCATATATATATAGATATATATATATTATATATATTTAATATTATATATTATATTTATATATATTATATATATTAATATATATATTATAATAGATATAATTATAATATATAGTATATATATATATTATAAGTATTATATATATATATATATATATATAAATTATATATATATATATCTATATTATAATTATATTATATATATATATATATATAATATATATATAATAATATATTATTATAATATTATATATATTATTATATATATATATATATATATATAATATATATATATAATATATATATATATAATATATTATATATATTATATATATAATATATTAGACTTAGGTTTATGCAACATCTATTCATCCATTTTAGACCTAGGTTTACAGAAACTTCAATGCATGTTGAGGAACTCTAACGAACTTGAAAAAATCGATAATATCAGGTTTGCTAGTGAATATTAATAGTTTTGTACTTGTGTTTAAACATTCTTGTTCTCTTGTTACACTTTAAAAACATAAAAAATGTATATGAAAAGAAGAATAGATATTAGAGACTTTCCACAAAAAAAGTAAGCACTATAGTATTTAAAGATTCTAGTTATTTCAAAGAGTGAGTGTCGGAGCTTGAGAATCAGTTTCTCCGAACTTCTGTAACTTGCGATTAAAGCAGCGGATATATGTCAAGAGACGTTAATATTTTTCCTTCACAGAGCGTCTGTAAGTCAGGCACGAATCAAGGAATACAGAAAGGTTTGTTCATCTCAACGATATTGGGTACGGTATTTAGCAATAAGGAAAAAGTGGATATATTAAAATATCTCTGGAAACCAGATTCAAAATATAGTATTTCCTGCTCAGGAAGGCAAAGGTCGGGGAAGATATTTTTCAAAGAAAGTGCTTGATGATATTATGAGTAGCTGTACTCTGATAAAAACGTTGGGTTTATTGCTCCAATTGTGTATTGTTTTTGGAAACAAAAGAAAGGTAAAGGAAACTGCTAGAATTGGGCTGTTTTTGTCTCGAGACCCGTATTCAAGACTAAAAGAAAAAGTCATTGAATCTTTCAAAAACACACGGCAACTAAATATCGCAAAAAATCGTAGAAAGAGATTTGGTGTAGAAAAGCAGGTTTAAGGAAAAATCGAGAACATCGACAAACAGATTGAGTCAGCAAGAAAAGGGAGGCCGAAGACAGTAGAAAGTGGCTTATTCCATTTGTTGGAACAAATCGATATCTGTGGTAACAAAAATATCGTTACGTGACATCATGACTCAGGTTGCGAATCGAAACTCTTTGTTCTTGTGGGAACGGGGCAATTTCGGTTCTTTTAAAACATATCGCTAATTGCTGGAGACCATTGTTCTTTAGAGCATTTAAAACTAGTCTAGAATGCCATGTAACCAGTTCCACAGTCCAAAATGCTCTAAATTCAGTCATTCGCATCTCATTCAACGTAAAATTTGAAAAATAAAATAAAAGTAAAATTTTCTCTTTTTTAGCCGATGAGACGACCGATGTGTTCCAGAAGGAAAAATTTTCGTTGTGTGTGCGTTACTTTGATATTGATACTCTTACCGTCAAAGATTTTTTGTGTTTCGTCTCCGTAAATGATTTGACGGGAATGTTGCAAAAATTAATGAAGAAAAGTACTGAACTGGTTTTGGATTCATGATAATAAATATCTAAGAGGACAGGCGTTATGAGATGCGCTATCAATGAGTTGGAGCTCAGGCGGTGCCTCAGAGAGTAATAAAGCAGGGAAAGAAAAAAAATGTCAACAAGCTTATTTTACTCACTGCTTAAATTTATGCCTCACAAACGCTTCTAAAGTTCAAAATATTCGAGCAATTGGAATAATATCAGAATGTTGTACACTTTTTTCTTGGCAAGTGCTAAGAGGACAAAGTGTTTGAAAGAAAAAATAGAAAAACTTATTCCTAAGAGTAGCAAGAAAAGATTAAAAAAGTTTGCGAAACTCGCTGGAGCAACGGGAAGTGAATCGTTCGTATTATTTAAAGAGATTGATAACCCCTGGATAATAGCATTGCAGCCCTTCGAAGCAGATAAAATGTGAAGTTGGAGAGCAGTCAAAAAAGCTACCTTAATTCTAAACCATGTTTGCATCTTTTATGGTTTCCTTTTTTGTTTTAACAGACTATTAAGTTAACATACCAAGCTTGAAAACGTTTGCACGGCACACGTTATCTGATTTGAGTCTGAGTGCAGTTATAATGAACGTGATCTAGTT
>JABUQX010074728.1:15000-20000 GCA_015478945.1 Trachelipus rathkii | reverse complement strand
AGATATCATTGCAGCTAGAAATCGTTCGACGAGCAAAGCGGGCTTTCATCAAACGAAAGTTAGCTAAGAACTCCTTGGTTTTCCTACTGACACCTCTGTCTCTGGCCAAAACATCTCTGAGCAACTTGTTGTAATCGCCTATTCCTCCTCTTATTCGAATCTTGATGATCTGTTGCTTAATTCTCCAACTGAAAGGCCAACCTCTTCGGCCTCCTCCTATTTTCCCTAATCAATCCTGGACGATTCTGTCATTCCTCTTCCTATTCCTTCTCCTCTCAGGTTACATTTTTGATCGCGGTGCATGGGCCCCTGAAATCTATGAAGCATAGGAAGACGGGTGGCCCAGATTTGAGAACGTGGCTTCCGTTGCTATCCCCGCCCCTGTTCAACTATACTCTTTATGTCTCAATACTAGCACTTTCCCTCAGTGTTTGAAGCTCGCACATGTCCAACCTATTCCGAAAAAGGAAACCGCTCTAATAATTTATACTATCTCCCTATAGCTTCACTTGTTATTCATCTAAGATCTTTGAAACCCTTCTCAACTCTCACTTCTGTAGGATCATCTGGAAAATCTTCCGATCGCAGTATGGCTCGTCGGCGTGTCGAGGTCTACTGGCGATATACATTCCATTCTAACCGATTTATGGTTTTTCGTTCTTAAAACGTATGGGGAGACTTGCGTGTGACGCTTGTCCTATATACAAAATATTTGACCGGAGATGGCACGCGTTCACTGCTCCAAGCTCCCCTCTTTGGGTTTCCTCCTTCTCTTGGCTTACTTATATCTAGCTTTCTTTCCAATCGCTCAATCGGTAGTTGTCGAAGGGATGACTTCTTCATTTCTCTGTATAGTGTGTTGCTCCTCAGAGTCTCTATCTTAGCTCCTACTCTGTTCTTGTTTTCATAAGATCTTCTCACCTCCACTTCAACTCTACCACTATTTTATGCCGTATGCTTGACCCTTATTCGTTAACTGCAATCAATCTGCTCTCTCTTTTACTTCTTAGAATTGCCTCTTCCTTAATCTTTTCCTATTCTATTCTCGTGATCTGCAAGAATTGCCGGATGGGGTCGTCTCAACCTTGTAAATGCAATCTTTTAAAAAGCCCAATTCTACAAGTCTCCTTCACCCCAAAACACCTACTTCCTATCTCTTTCGACGGTTCTCTCGTCTCTCTTGTTGAGAATATAAACATCCTTGGTCATAACATAAACAAAAAAATGTCTTGGAACCTCACATCACAATGGTTGCTAGGGCAGCCTCAAAGAAACTGGAAATTCTGTTTAGACTGCGAGACTTTTTTCCTCTTCTCAAATTTGCTCCATCTACTACAGGGTTTCATCCCCCAGTTGGAGCACCTGTCTCACTGCACTGCAATGTTTCACCCGGCTTTTAGGACTTGGTCGACGTGTCAAAGGTCAAAAGAGCTTAATAAAACTGTTCTCTGCTTTCCAGTTTCGATGTTGGTGCTATTATCTCTATCCTATAGGTACATCGCAGCGGCAAGGTGCTCGAGGAAACTTATCACTCGCGTACCACCACCTTTACGACGCCCTTGTAGCACAAGGGGAGCTATCTGCGCACGAGTTTTGTATTGACGTTGGTAACTCCAGGCTAGTTCGCTGTGGTGCTTCCTTCTTTCCTGTCACCTCTGTTCTGTGGAATTCTCTTCCATCTTCTGGTTTTTCCTGCTGAATTTAATCTCTCTCTCTTAAGCCTGCGTCTGTGCCCATATGCGTAATTTGCGCTAGAGGATGAACTTTTGAGCGTTCTACACCCCCCTCCTTGAATAGGGCCTGCCCGTGAGTGGATGCTGACAACTTGTAAAAAAAAAATCCAGTTGGTGGCAGATAATTGGCAAATGATACTGAATTCTCCACTACCCCACCAAAACATCATTCAGATATCCCAGAAAATCGACTCTCGTTCAAACTTCCCTCAGATGGACCATTGTCGAACCACACAAAGTTTTACCTTTTCAACTTAAATTTTACCTTAGAATTTCTAGTATTACACACACAACATCTATCATCACTCTACCAAGCACTTCATCAGAATTGCCAGAATCCTTCTATCTCCATCTCATACTTTCCCATCAAAACACACACACACACTTCACACCACACTACTCATTTACCGTTTCCTTCATCTTTGTTTCAGTCACAGCGAGCAAATCAAATTTTGCCCTTTCTAAATACATCCACCCTCTTTCCTCTTCTCCTCAACATTATTCCTCTGACATTCCATGACCATCTCTGAGGCCTGCATCAGCATTCCTAGCAAGGAAGCCGCTTACGGCGGATCACGACCTTCTCCCGAGGCATGCATTGGCATTTACCTGGCAAACGATAAGTAGTATTTGGCAGATCACCCAAACTACCACCGTCGCCTTAGTCGCCTTTCTACGACATGCAGGACATACATGTGGGCAATTTTTTTTCCCCACAATAGGGATTAAGGGATAGGGTGTCTTAAGATGTTGTCACTAGAAGAGCGGGTGGTGAATATAAGTATGTATATATATGTGGATAAAAGGTGTGTATCTAAGATGTTATGTGGGGATGAGTGTAAATGATGAACGCAGACAGAAAGGCGAACATTAGGCACCTAGCAATGTTCATACATACCAGAACGCAAATGGGTATAATATCATATTTAATAATATATTATATATATTATTATATATATATATTATAATTTATATATATATATTATATATATAGATATATTATATATATAATTATATATATATATTATATTTATTATTATTATTATTATTATGTTATTACTTATTTTATTATTATTATTATTATAATCTGAGACTGTTAAGAACAGAGAACTATTATTTATTATATTATTATCCAAAATTCTTAATAGTTGTTCAATTAAATCGGCAAAAGGCAAAAATTTACGATGACGATTGAGAAAAAAAATATGCCGATTTTCATGACGATGACGATGACGATTAATAGTCCCATCACTAATATCGATATAATCGATTAATATCCATATAAATTATATATATAGTATATATATATATATATTTATATATATTAATATATATATTATATATATATAATATATATACTATATTTATATAATATTATATATATTTATATTAGAATGTTATATTATATATATATATATATATATATATATATATATATATATAGTATATTAATATATATTGTTACGTTGTGCGTAACGTGGGTAATGACACGAACTTTGGTCAGAGGTCATATATCAGAATCTTGCAAACAATCGAAAGAAAAATGTTGTACGAAAACTACAAAGGCACAAATTGATATAAAAGAAATCAGTGGTACTTCGTTAACAAATGTGAAAGGATTCTGTAAACTGTTTTTGAATAATGCACTGAGCTTGGCAGCTTTTATACGGAAGAATTGAAAAACTTCTTGAAGCGAAATGGCGGCTGATGTTCTAACGAAGAAAACGGAATTTTCAGATCACGTGACGAGGAAGACGACAATACTGAAAAAGTAGAAAGTGGAACGAGACATGGCTCCCCTCCCGAACAGCGGAGCTCGAGAGGGATTAAGGTGAAAGTCTGCATTGGAGCGGGAATGCTGCGGAAGCATGTGCGGTAGAGGCTGTTGAAGCGTTTGAGAGGCTGCTGAGGAGCCGTAAGCGATGCGTGAGCTGTGCGTGGAGCGACAGCCGGAGCTGGAAGCGGAGCGTAAGCTGTGCGTTGAGCGACAGCCGGAGCTGGAGCGTAAGCTGTGCGTTGAGCGACAGCCGGAGCTGGAGGCGGAGCGTAAGCTGTGCGTTGAGCGACAGCCGGAGCTGGAAGCGGAGCGTAAGCTGTGCGTTGAGCGACAGCCGGAGCTGGAGCGTAAGCTGTGCGTTGAGCGACAGCCGGAGCTAGAGGCGGAGCGTAAGCTGTGCGTTGAGCGACAGCCGGAGCTAGAGGCGGAGCGTAAGCTGTGCGTAGAGCGACAGCCGGAGCTGGAGATGAGGCCGGAGGCGGTGGATTTATCGTATACACATAATGTTGTTAGGCGGAATCGGAGGTGCAGTTGAGGCGCAGGTTTGTCCATTTAGATCGATTTTTTTAAATATATTGCTTACTTACGCTAGGTGTCTCCCTGTCTGAAGCAGGCTGTTGGGAAATAACATTCATATTTTCAGTATTTGCAGCGTCAGGAGGGGACATGATTATAATATAAAATGTAAATAATAATAAATTTGCAGGACATATTACCGAGATCAAAAAAAAAACTTGAAATGTGCCTAAGATGTGATTTGCACAGGCTAAATATTTATACAATAAATGGTCAGAGACCAAACAACACACTAAATACTACAAAAAGGTATATAAAGGATGATAAAAAATATATAGTAGCCGCTTGTACGGGCTAAAATGGTTAAAAAATAATTGATTTAAAAGTGAAAAGACAGGATTTCGACCTGTTAAAATTTTCAAAATTGTATGGTAAAATAAATATTTTTTTTTTTTTTTTTTTTTTTTTTTTTTTTATAAAGGAAAGTTGTAATTAGGATGTGGATCCTGTTGAGATGAGAGAGAGTCGAAGTAGGTGTAGGAATGCTGGGATGTGTGACGACGTCAGCACTCACTCCAGGTCAACACTATGCGTCAAAGCTCCAGGGTCAGCACTGTTACGTTGTGCGTAACGGCAGAAGGCTGGGTAATGACACGAGCTTTGGTCTTTTTTTTTATCAGAATCTTGCAAAAATCGAAAGAAAAATGTTTGTACGAAAACTACGAAGGCACAAAATTGCAATATTAAAAGAAATCTTGTTACTTCGTTAACCAATGTAAAGAATGCTGTAAATGTGTTTTGTTTATAATACACTCAGCTTGTGGCTTGTATACGAGACATTGAAAAAATCTTCCAAACTTTACCGTGGCGGCTGCTTGTCTAACTGATGAAAACGGAATTTCGAGATGCGACGGGGGTGGTTTGTCGTTGACGCGGGAAAGACACATACTGAAAGGTTAGAAAGTGGAACGAGA
>JABUQX010074728.1:0-12500 GCA_015478945.1 Trachelipus rathkii | reverse complement strand
GAAAATCGTCCCCCCCAAAACAAAGAAACATTGTTACGTACAAAATTGACCATGTAGGTTAGTCGGAAATTACTGCATTCCTGACCAGTATAGAGTTAGGTTTTGTTTAACTGCTTTTTTCGATCAATATAGGCTATTGCGTTTTACTGCTTTGAGGGCTGTAAAGTATATTGTTTTGTTATGCAATACATAAAATCTTATATTTTAACTTGAGGAAAAGAAATATATACCTACCTTGACTTTTTTATTCCGATAACACTAAAAGCCGTTTCTTTCTCATGCAAAATCAACGCTTTGACTTAAGTCATTCAATTAATTTTAATAGCTTCATTTTTTCGTATCTCTTTCGTTCACATCTTAATAATTTGCTAGCTAATATTACAACTAATATATGAAATTTTGTTTAAAAAAAAAAACATTTATCTGCATCATGAAACGGAGGAAAGGCCCATATATATATATACTATATATATATTAATATATATATATATATAATATATATTATATATATATATATATATAATATATCGTATAATATATAAAGTCAGGTCCACAACCATACCCCTCACTCTAATAATCCCGCTCCATTCACTCTCTTTATGCTACTTATTCTACGTCTCTGCCAATCTTACTAATTTCTCTCCTTACAACATTCTGATATTTACTTGACTCTCAATTTTCAACTCTTATTCTTCGTGATATATTCTCCCTCAGTCCGGTTATCGTTATATATTTATCCAGAACATATCATATTTTTCTTATATATAATATACCATCCTCCTCGTATATATACATATATACCAAAAACGAACTGTCATTCATCCTTTCAACTCAATGAATACCATAACACATTTTTATTTCAACTACGTACTTATATCATTGTATATTAATTATATTTCAATATTTACCACCTTATATTCTATTCCACATAACTCTATATATTCTTAAATACGTTCTTATAGCTATAATTATTTATCCTAATTCTTTTTATCACCAATACCAATCACCCCCATATATATATTATTAATTTATATAATTAATATAATATAATTAGGGAGTATATAATATATTTTAATTTTTATTATATATATATATATGATTGATATTTAGTTCTAATTATAAATATAGATTAGAGCAACTGAAATGAAAATGTCAAAAAAATATTGATTTTCACATTTATAAATAATCTGTGAGATCTTTAATTAATAAAACGCTCATTTATATTTAATATTAAAATGAATCGCGTAAATCGAGCCAATAATTTGTTCGAATGTTGTCACTATTCTAGTTACGATTTTTTCCTATTTCAAAAATATATCTTCTTAATCTTTCAATTCAAATTTTGTTTTTAATCACCATTAATTTATTTGTTCTTATAATGTAATATATTATATTAATATATATATCTGAAATGATGAGACAATATATATTACTGCTAATATATTCGAACCATACTTAAGTAATTATATTTATCATTTATTCTTATCATATAAATACATATATATATTATATATAAACCTTAACAATCGTCATACAATGAGCGTTCCTGATATTTTATTGCATATCTATAATATATTTTATATACTATATATATATTCGAAACCTTAATAATATAATATATATATATAAGTAAGCAATAAATATACTATATTTTTTTACAAATTCGGGTTTACGATTACTTTTATGATTATAAATTGATTATTAGATACACGTCATCTCACGACCATGTTTCCTACACGGTTTTAGTTTATTATATCATATAGCTGATTAGGATAATAACTCGTAATTATAAGATGGGTGATGATTAAAACAAAATTATGGTCATCGATAACTCTCAATCGATTGGATAATCGAGTTAAATATAGATTAATATTTTGTTCTCTGAAGTAAAAATAAGTAGTTTTAGATAGAAATCTTTATACATTGGCTACTTTGAATTTATATGTTTAATTATTGCTATTCATTACACTATTAATTTATAATTTGAAAATCTTCAGTTAATGCATTGTCTACTTTCAATACATATTTGAATAATTTTCACAATACATTGTGAACTTTATTCATTTCAGTTTACTCTAATATATTTATATTTAATACATCTAAATATAATATTAATCTAATTATTACATATTACTATATATTATGGTATGGTATATATTATATATATATATATATATATATTTATATATTATATATTAGTATTTCAATTATACATATGTCTGCTTTAATTATTTTCTATTATCTATATATAGTAATATACATTTTCTACTTTCAATAATAATTCATTGCCTGCTTTCAAATCGTATATTAGCTACTTTCAATTCATACATTATTAAGATATATTAATTATATATTAATATATACAGGTATGGGTAGTGAATGTCGTATAATAAAGTCTAGTGCAATTGTCGTTATTCATACTCCAGGCATGGTAAGGTTCGCTCGGAGTTGGGTCTATGGTTTGAGTTAAAGATTTATCTTCCTCTACACTCAGGATATCGAACATTACTGCTATAAAAGTCAAATAAGACCTGCTGTGTGAGTGTCGATTTCCCATAGATAGTGCGGAGTCAGTCCGATAGTCGGATGATCGAATTTAAAACAAACGACTCCTAGTGAATTCTAAAACTAGCTCCTCCACTGAGCTAAATTAATAATAATTTGTTTAAATTTAAGTAAACTAATGTATAATAAACTTTTCTACACACTTTACATCTATAATTTGTGGTACGATAATCATAACTAATGATAATTCTATTTATAATAATATAAGACTCGATATTTTATTTTTGTAATCAAATTTGATTTTCTAAGTCGCAATTTATATAAAAAAACAGTATGTATTTTCTAAACCTTTGTTCTTCTGCTCTATATTATATAATTATATGATATAGCGAAATAAACAGAACTAATCTATAATTTCCAGAACTTGACATTTCACATTAATCTTAATTGGTAATAATTAAGTTATTATTCATTCGCTGAGTAGCCGGAATACGCTAATATTTTTCATTGAGAAACCAGTATGTATCGATCTTTCAAAATATAAACATTTTATACGGATTATAAATGATGCAGAGATATTGACCTATATATATATTTATATATATATATATAATATATATATATATATTAATATATATATATATATATATATAATATATATATAATATATATCATATATATTTTATAATATTAATTAATATAATTATAATATATATATATTATATATTATATTATATAATTATATTATATATATTAATATATATATATATTATATAATATAATAATTAGATATAGATTATATATATATTATTTGAATCGTATCTCATATGTCATCTCCAGCATCTCCTCGAATGTAAAGGTTGGTGTGTAGTTAAAAGCAGGGCTGCGGGGAGTCGAAAATATAATTTTACAGACTCGACTTCGACTCCGACCCATTAAGATTCTCAAATTTTATGGATAATTATTCGTACTCCTACTTCCTGATTCGAACTACCACTTAAACAAAATTTCGACTCCGACTCCTAGACTTCGAACTGCCACTTAAAACTTTGTGGCTTACTCTCGACTCCGACCCATATTCCAGGCAGCTCAAATTTTCAAAATTTCGAACTTGACTTAAGTATGAGTGCTTACAGAGTTACAGTAAAATTATTTTTGTTAGTATACAACAAATTTTTTTCTGTTTTTTGAGAAATAAAAAAATTATATATTATACCACTTTTCAGATGATTCTTAAGCTACCTAAATTGCATATACTGCTAAAGTACGTAAAGACATAAAGATGGCTAAGGCGCAAACACATGTACAAACTAAAATATATATTCATGATTTCTCGTAAACTATATTGTTATATTAACGTAAATATAATGCAAATTTTTATATAATATTTAATATAATAGCCTTTATAAAATTAACAGTTTTAATATTTAATAAAAAATAGAATAATAATATTATAATTAATAGGGTAATGTAAACTCAGAAACATAATTGATCATGAATAATATAATAAAATATAATTATCATGAATTACCTCTAGAGCATAATCGTGAAACCTCAGATGAATAATAGGACCATAGAGAGCAATCACTATAACAAGATCTGTCCCTCTAGTGAAATAAGAGAACAAATATAGACTGTCTCGCAAGCCAAAACTCTCACGAGAAAATATATCTGGTGCATATATCTTTCTGATTTATTTAATAAGCTCTCGAAGAAAACATGTAAAAAAAAAAATAATATTACTATATTCTATACTAATTTTCAATTCCAGTAAAGATCTTAATATTTTACTAAGTTACTAAATCCGTCACTACTTTCTCATTATTAAACATATATAGGTAATATCATTCATCGAAAAGAGAATATATTGGAGGTCTCACAAAATCATTATATTTATACAGTAACAAGGGAGAGTCTTGTTATCTTATCTATAGAATCACGAATGGCACGAAACCACTAAAAAGAGCTCAATAGCTCACAGCCGTGAGATAATATAGTTTCCTGGGGAGTTTCTCCTCACACTCATAATAAAAGATTTGACTCAATTACTCAATTAGTACCCTCCTAATAAATCCACTGAAAAATTCTTAGAATAAGGTGTTTTATCGCATTGATGTAACTCACTATACTGTTCTACTCATATATATAATATAACAGTCTCATAAAGATAAAGATGAGGTGATTTCTAATAATTATTAATATACTTATGCCTACCTAATTTCTCAATCATCAAATATTATCTTTATATTCCTATCAGTCAGAAAATACTTTATATTGATAGACTGAATGTTTTAATCCAACTCTCATACAGGTAAAGTTAATGTACTAATCAGCAAGTACTTCGAGAGCTACTCCTTAATAGACTGATCTAGATTATACTATTACTTACAGAATATATATTATATAGAAATAGACGAAAGTATTAATTCAAAACAAGTGCATTTATTTCTTTAACTATGCACTCTATGGTATATACTTACCAGTGCGATGAGTTTAAAATATAATAATGGTATACTGTGTTACTCACAATTATGTATAAGTATTATTCCCATAGTTTGATTCTGGAATTTAAAAATCTAACTATGATGTATTTGATAAAGTATTAATAATGATGATATATATGGTAATTAGTTAGTTGAAATATCTACCAACTAAACTCAGAAAAAATCCAACTCCTTTGAGACTGTAATAATCAATAATTCTGTGCATACGATCCTGTGGATGACACACGATAATGTGAGCACGACAATATCTGACAACTGCATTTATGGAACCAACTCGATATCTTAATTATACTATGTCAATGAGGTTAATCATAAATAATGGACATACTATTTATGGAATATTATGCGAACCTCTAACTTAGAGAACACTCTTACATTATATATTTCGTCCGTTATTACAACTTGATGTAAAATCTTTATTTTCACTCAATGTTTTACGGTGTGTGATATGATAGAATTGGCTAAAGAAAGTGTAGGAATTTATACTTAATTGAACGTACGTGTTCTCACTCATCAATCATAATCCCATGCTCCTCTCTCCGACCTAGCTCAGATATGATACGTAAACAACTACTAATGAGGACCTTTGTATCAACTATTGTTGTTAGTCAAACACCGTTAAATTTTAAAAGCTACAAACTCATATATGCTACAAACTTATGTCCGAATTCATAAGCTCGAAGTTGGAGTTACTCGAAACCACTGGTGAACTACAATTTGCACATTAAATTTTGATTTATCTAGTAGAGTGCCAATTCTGAAATGTTAATTTGACAGACATCTCCTTGCGATGAAGATCAAACAATACTTATTAACTCGAGAATATAATAATAACAGTATGTCCGAACGAACACTCTCTCTCTTCACTATTCTCCTTCAGGAAAAATAGACATATAAAGCTTTTTAGTACACTTTCAGGTTCATCAATAGAATTCAGATAGATATGTGGCATGCTATTAAACTATTGATAACAAACATCATACGCAGCAAAGTTTTTAGGCAGATCTCCAAATTGTCTATCTGTATTTGTATCTCAGTCTAAATCAATGAATAATTGCGTGCCGGACTACATTCTTAAAGTCTTATCAGGTGCACTCCATTGCTCAAAATCCTCACTTCACCCGATAATGGTGGCAGTGTTTATAGAACTATGGTCTACTTCTAATATGTAGCAATCCGACTAGTGTTCAAAGATTCATACTCTATAAAGCAGAGGTAGACTGAAAATGGTTCTAGGTTATAGCATTGGAGCATATCAAGCACTATGTGTTATTAGTATGTGAGAGAATATTTGATGAAGAGAAGTATAGTGATCGACTAAGTATCATAGTGATCAAAGCATCCACAATAGTTTATATGATGTAATTGATATAATTAACTATGATAAGTCCTTGTCCAAGATTATCAAATATGTATAAATGTGATAATGTAAATGTAAAAAAGAAAATTTGAAAACTGTCTTTCTCGTATCAAAAATAAACTATATGCTATGTAGAATCTGCTAAAATAAGTTAGAAGAGTATGCAACGTTTGATATAGTCGTGAGTAAGTATACTCATGTTAGAATTTGTCGACTGACTCGAGAAATCTAAATCAAATCCAATTTTCAAACAATTGAAGTCTGAGACCTAGACCTATATAACGTCAAACACTGGCGTTTTGTCAAGTTACCTCACTTAACATTCTAGTCCACAGGAGAGCTATTTAACGTGCCAGTAACTAAACTCTCACTGATCGGCACCTATAGATTTACTAGTTTTATAAGTTTAAAGAAAGTGAAAGTGAAGCGACTCAGTGTGTGATCACAAATAGTGTAAAACATGCAACCTGCGCTCTCGAGTCTGTATCTAGATCAAACATAGATTGAGAATTACTCTACAGGAGAAATAGTTGATCGTTAACTGTTTTTGGTGTGATCATCGCAGAGTAAATCACATTTCTCTACTCGGTGACCCAGAGAAAAATCTATTAATTAATTGGTGAGTTAGAGTGAACCTCAATGCTAATAACTCTCGGCACCCCAAACATAATCTGAGCTCATAGTCCCAAAATAATTAGGTACTCATTTCTATCCTCTCACAGTACACCATCCTATTACTCTGAGAGTGTTGATATTGCTCAGATTTACCATAAACAGAGATCTGAGAAGGCCTATTATTGTCGAAAGACGCAACTAGATCTGCAAAATATTATCACCTCAAAATTTACTGGTCAGTTGAATATGATTCTCTCTATTTCAGATAAAGACTCGAGCTATTGATCTATATATGATCTCTTCTCTCCCAGCTTAAATTATATTTAATATATATGAGAACTCATAATCGCTTCAAGAAAATAGTCACTCTCGAGATTCCTCTCTCTCAGGTCCTCGAGATGTATTAGCGCAAATCTCTCTGCGCCAGAACCTCCTAGAAACCGGTAGATAAAATAATATGTTCAATATATTCTCCGCGCTGCGGTGTGATATCTCTCTCGGAAGATCTGTGATTCAACGGAAATATACATATGTAGACGCAACACATTACATATATTAGAACGTTGAATTAATATTCAAAACTTTATAATTAAATAATTAATAAATATAATAATTTATATAATATAATTAATAAATAAATATAATATAATAATATAATAATAATAATAATAATATAATAATAATAATAATAATATAAATAAATTAAAGAAATATATATAAATAAATAATAATATAATGATAATAATAATTAAATAATTAATAATAATAATAATAATTAATATATAATAATAATAATAATAATAATATATATAATATAAATAATAATAATAATTAATAATAATAATTAATATTTATAATAATAAAAATAGTTCTCTAACGCTTTCAGTACTCACTCCTGACTTCACGAACTCCACTTAACAGGATATCTTCGACTCCGTAATCTCCAGACTCCGGACTTTCGACTCCACTTGCACAAGAGTTTTTCGACTCCGACTACCGACTTTCACGACATCCGTGTAGGATATAATTGCACGACTCCCGACTCCGACTTCTCTCTATCTGGACTCGACTCCTCGTAACTACGCTAGCCTGGATTTGAATAGTTTTGGCATTATCAACACACCATTTACGATAAAGCTAGAATTTTGTAAGGGAGGTTTTCAGCTCCTTGTACAGATGAAGAGAATTTATAATACATATTCTAAGAAATTCTATATAGTTATCGAAATTTCTATCTTTTTATTATTTTCTTTAAATATATTATATATGGTTAAGTTGTGACATAATACCCAGTAAAAACTTATAGACTTTTCGAATGAGCATTATATATTTAGATTAACGATTGCGATAATAATATAGTTGAATCTATAATAATCATATCGTGTATTTTTTTTCTCCATAATAATATTTCATATGATATAATAATATTAGTTTTTTTTTTATTATTTTTCTCTCAATTTAGTGGATCTCCGACCGACGGGGACAAAGGTTCGTCCCCCCCCCCCGCTTCCGGTCCACCGGGAGGCCGAGAGACTCGACTAGCGTCTGGCCTTCTTTGCAGTTTACCGCTATGTAATTCCTTTAGTATAATAAGATTAATACTCAATAGTGGAAATGGATAATAAAATTATTCTTTTTTAACTAAAGATAACATATAGTAGGGTAAACCGCTCATATATATAGTAAGGTAAAGTATAATCGGTGAGTTTCATTTGTATCTCATCCAGTATTAGTGACTGAATAACTCGGGTGAACTCGTACCCCTCTTATCCTACCCTTCGGCTCGAACCTACCTATAATGGTGTATTGAATATAATAAAAAAACGTTTACTATATAGATAGAGGCGTATTTTCCTCAGATGGTTGCTAAGAGATGTGTCCGAAACGCAACACACGATCCGTATAAATATGTTCTAATATAGTGTCACATTTTATTTATCGACATATACTGTAGTATAAGGGTAATCTAAATAATAGTTCTCTGTGAAGAAGTCTCTCTGTTATAGTCTTATTGCTCTATCGCAGGATTATAGGAATAATTAATACAAATTAACATGTCTTTAAACTTTCCAAATAGCTATTATTATAACTCATATAGTTTACGTCTATCAAAAGGAAGCTATTCTATATATATTGCGCTAGACTACAAATAATATATTACGAACAGCCATATCCGTTACTAATCGTTTGTCATATTTCACGTCTGCTATCTCGCTATTCTTCGTTTTCATTTCAAATAAGTTTAAAAAGGTTGCTATTTTTAATTCGTAACATGTGTTTTTGATCCAGAGTACTTTTTAATATTATATTTTAATGATAGTATTTATATATATATATCATAGATATATATTATAATATATATATATATATATATATACTATTCTAAGATAGGTAAATATGGCATCAATCTAATTTATAATTTATTCTTATTATTTATTAACTATAACAATTATATATGCTACAGAATTCTTATACAATAAATATATTACATGAGAATCTGTCTTATAATATTAATAATAATACGTCACAATTCTATCAGTAATATATTTCTTATAGTAAGAGTCTAAATTGATAATGTATTTGCCACTACTTTTATTGAAGGCTTTATGTAGGTGTAGTAAGAAAAAATCGCAACATTGATGCAACTCCGTTTTTAAACCTATTTTCTTTTTAGAATAAATAATGGAGACCAATTTACATTCCAATTATGGGTAGGTGGTAAATGACGGAAAGTGTTTCTCATATCATTTAGTACTTGTGTATATTTTATATAATATATATTTATATACTATATATATATATATTTATTCTTATATATAATAAATATAATATATAATATATCATATATATCCTATCCCTCAAATCAGGAAACGCCACTGAATATATATATTATATATTATATTATAATATATATATATATATATATATTATATATATATATGTGTTTGTGTGTGTGGTGTGTGGTGTGTGTGATAGTGTGTAGTATGTGATGTGTGATGTGTGTTAGTTAGTGCCTAGTGTATAATAATTATAATATAATATATATAGTATGTGTGTGTATTGATTGTGTTGGTGTTGTGTGTATGATGTGTGTATGTGTGTTATATATCGGATGAAGATCCATGAAAATAGCAAATCCAAGCAGGAATTTCTGATAGTTTCCTACTATCTCAAGGAATCACCACTGCGGTGGATCAAGGAGCAAACCTCATCAATATTTCCATGGTGAAACGTAAGAAATGCTCGATTTGCACTTCGTTTTTGTTTGCACTTTGCGCAAAATCCTCGTGATGTGAGAAGTGTGTCGTGTAATGCTGCATCGTATAATTTCCTTAAGTTCTTACAAGGTTGCTATTCTGTGATTGCTGAATTTAGGCACGTTCTTACGAAAATGTTTAAACCAAAAAAATGATGACGTGGTATGCCAGTGTGAACTTGTGAATATTTTTTCAATAAATCAGTTTTAAATCTAATTCTTCCAATCGATAAACTCCAGTCACAGATAGATGATCAATTTTTTTGTATATTAAATAGTATTTTTTTATATCTGTTTTATCCGAAATCGACGGGCTCCATGCACAACAGCTGATTCCAATTGTTTGCAAAGCAAAAGTAAATCGTTTTCGTTTTTGCACGAAATTCAGCATTAGTACAACAATCAGGAGTGCCAAGAAGTCTTATGGATGTTAAGTGTAGGTTAAATGTTTTTATCTTAAAAGATTCCAAATTTTCAGTTCTTCTTCTTGAAGCGCATTGTTGTATAAGTGATGATGTGAGAGAATATTTTGTGAAGAAGAGGTATAGTGTGTGGTGCCTTATGAGTCAAGTGTCTCTGACAGCGGCATTTCTCTGGTTTAGAGTATTGGTGAGAGTTTCGAAGAGAGGAGATCATAGACCCTATGTGTGTATGAAGATGTCTACTGAAGATACATTCGTATGTCTCTATGGGAAATTCTCTGTGGCTTACTACAGTCTTTTATTTGCTACAGCTCACAATCCATAGGTTCATCTATCGATATGGTGGCATATATTTCCGTAAATGATTCATGATATAGAGTCTACAAAATCAATACGTGTGATAGCTTATCGCCCTAAAATCTTATAGAACACTGCATAGAATTGTAAGTTGTTTAAGATTGCTACAACCCATTTATTATAAGATACTTTGTCTATGGAAGAGAAGAAATTGTTAGTTAAGCTGTACTATAAGTCTGTAAAGTCTACTTATAGCCAGAAATTCATAGCGACTATAGGGTAACGTCAATGTTAGTGGAGACGTTTCCGTTGTCAACTCGAAATAATTTATATTTTAATTATATAAAATACCCAGTGCAAGTTTTATAGGAAAGCTTATAATTTACTCTGCTTTGTGCAGTATTTTGAGTTGGCAGTCAAGTTGATATATCAGAGAATACGACTTTCTGATATACCACCATTTATCAACATATAGTTATTATCATTTTGTATAAAAGGCTAAAAAGCTAGAATAAATTTACGGAGAAAGGTGATTTCTCATGGAAAAACTTTCCAATCGAACAAATAACAAAGGTGCATGATATGAGTAAATTGGCGTGATGACCTAAAGAAAAAATTGATTTAAGCTTTAATTGGAAGCAGTATAATGACATAGAGCCATCGCAATTTATTGAGATTAACAGAGATTAGAATCAGTAATGTAGCAGTGTAGTCCCGAGAGTTAATATCGATACCATTAATTCGTTGTTCTATAGCAATAGAAAAGATATAGTAGCCAGAGACGTCCATCTGTAACTCATGTCCTTACTTCGGGTGTTCTCCCTATCCGGGAGTGGGGTTAGGTTTCTTTAGTAAATTAATATACTCATCTCATTTTACTCATAACATATGTGAAGTATATACGAAGCAGTCATATCACAAATGCTAGAAGCATGATCATTTGTATTTTTTTCTTAGTGTTTATATTAATTAATTTAGTACATGTTATTCGCTTTTTTGTCATTCATTTTTGCTTACGTCATAACTGCATATAGAATATGTACCTCACTGTCTCATATTTAGCTATTATATTTCTGTGTTAATACTGACACTACGATTTCTGTTGCTGGTTTACTTAATTGCTTTTTAATACAATTGGGAACTCAGACTGTTTTGTGCTAGGACCACGTGGTATTTGAATACTAAACGAAATACCAATACATTTACAAACAACATGGTTTATAACTTTCCTTCTCCTTCGTAACTCGTGATCTCATACGGCATTTTCGCTGTATGAAGTTCTCAATTGGAAGTTAATGTTCATTACCTTTTACATTGATGCATAAATCTTATTAAATGGAAAACAATGTCTCGGTCAATTCAAGCCTCTACCACATCGACATCTGATCTTGTTTTCATTTTTCGTGAAGAAACTGCTTAAATGTCCTCGAGCAAGCGGACGAGAAATTCGTCAACGAATATTACTGGAGGTTCTAATAGAATTTCTGCTCTGTAGAGTGATGTGTGTCAGCCTCTTCTCAGTATTATTCCATAACTGCGAA
>JABUQX010074727.1:32500-34519 GCA_015478945.1 Trachelipus rathkii | reverse complement strand
GGTATTAATGTTAATAAATATATGTGTTAATAATAGGTCTGTAATGAGTTACAGTTTTGATTCGGCGAAAAATGTTTTTAAATAAAAAATGTTTTAAAAGTATGAAATAAAAATGAATGGAATTTTATAGTAAAAAAATATATATTTTTTTTTTCATTCGGCGGGCCGGCCGGGGTCGCAACCTGCGGGTGCGGGGCCTCCATCTTTTGCGGGGAGGGGGCTTGCTGCGGCCTGGTGGGCAACTTATGATCTAAGAGGTAAGACAAAAGATGGTCATCAAAGATGAATCAATCATATATAGTGGTTATCAAAGTGACTTGCCATCAAAGAATGAAGTCCATCAAAAGATGAAGGCACAAAATTGAGGTTCGAGTGTGTGAAGTGTAAGTGTACGTGTACCTTGTGCGTGTGAGTGTAAGTGTATATGGGCCTAGTGTAAGTGTCTATGGCGAGTGTAAGTGCTTATAAGTGTTTATAAAAATACTAACTCGTAGTAGGAAACATTCTAGCAGATTGTAATGTACACCATTCGGTTCCTCATACCTTATTACGCTAGGGGTAGACACCCATATTAGGGCTATTCTAGCTCAGGGGGGCTAGAAAAGGCCTTGAAAAAAAGTGGCACTCACTGGCACTATGTGGCACTCTAACTTGGCACTATGTGGCACTTTCACTTGGCACTCATTGGCACTCACTTGGCAGCTCAATTGGCACTCATTGGCACTCACTTGGCACTCACCCGGCACTCACCTGGCACTTCAATCTAATGCTGATAGAACACTAATAGAACATCACTAATAAATACTCCTTACGGTGATTGGGACCTCAAAGCCATCAAGTTAGCGTGGGTCAAAATTGAACCATGGTATATGGCAAGGTAAAGTCCGAAATATCATGGTCAAACAGGTTAAGACATCAAAAAAGGGCTAAGTCCCTAAAGGAAGGACAAAAAATTACCGGTGGGTCAAAAATTGCCCGTAAAGAAAGGACAAAAAATTACCGTGGGTGCAAATTGACCCATGGTATCTGTCAAGCTTTGGAGGAAAAAAGGGGAAGGACAAAAAGGTTAAGACATCAAAAAATAGGCTAAGCCCCTAAATGGAAGATCAAAAATTACCGTGGGCAAAAATTGACCCATGGGCGAAAAAATTAGGGTGTGTAAAATAGGGGGGCAATACGTACATACGGTGCTTACGCAAACCGTTTGGCGCAACCCTTCTTCGAAAGGTTGCCAAAAATCAGGGTTTTGCCGAAAAATTGGGGTTGCCAAAAAAATTAGTGTTGCCAAAAAATACCGTGGGCCAAAATGACCCATGGAAGACCAAAGGTTTGTTTTCGAAAATTAGGGTGGGCAAAAATGACCCATGGAAGACCCAAAGGGTAGCCAAAAATTTACAGTGGGCCAAAATTGACCCACGGAAAATCCAAAGGGTAGCAAAAAATTCCCGTGGGGCCAAAATTGGCCCATGGAAGACCAAAAGGGTACCCAAAAAATTACCGTGGCCCAAAATTGAACGCCATGGAAGACGCAAGGTAGCCAAAAATTAACGTGGGCAAAAATGACCCATGGTCGGAAGGGTCAAGGCCGAAATATCATGGTCAAACAAGGTAAGACATCAAAAACGGGCTAAGCCCCTAAAGGAAGATCAAAATTACCGTGGGCAAAAATTGACATACCATGGTCGAAAAAAATTAGGGGGGCGCAAAATAGGGGGGGCAAATACGTACAACGGTTTGCTGACAGCACCGTTTTGGCGCAACCTCTTTCGACAGGGTTTGCCCAAAAATTAGGGTTGCCGAAGAAATTAGGGTTCACAAAAATTAGGGTTCTCAAAAATTAGGGTTCTCAAAAAATTAGGGTTCTCAAAAAATTAGGGTTCTCAAAAAATTAGGGTTCTCAAAAAATCGACTTCCCCTAAAAGGACAAGGGTAGGTAAAAATTTGGGCCAAAAATGACCCATGGAAGACCAAAGGGTTTGGTCGAAAAAAGGTCAAGGCCAAAAAAGGTGAAGGCCAAAA